>MU858122.1:0-163237 GCA_033297075.1 Rhypophila decipiens | reverse complement strand
TTTTGTGTTCCCTTGTATGAAATGGTTGTTACTAGGTCCGTACTTGTATGACCAAATTTTTGCTTTGTTGGGGTTTTGCGTCAAATTTGTTTTTTAACACAGCCCCCCCCCCCCCCCCCCCTCCCCCACGAGGAAGTCAAATGACAGTAAGGACCCTTTGTGTTGCATTACATGGTTGTTTGTGCCGCGGTAATGGGAAATTCAGGGGTTGGCAGGTAGATGACCGTCCTTTTATTCCTTTGCCCTTGGAGTAACCGAACTGTTGTATTCCGCTGTTGTCTATTCCGGCGTCGTATGAAAATGGGCTTCCAATGAGTGCGGTGGACATAAAGATGGAAACGTCTTGGCCTAGGCGCGGATGCATGCTGATACTCGTTTGCAACTCACGAATTGAGAGCCTACTAAGATCACCAAGGCAAGAACATGCTTCGACTCTTGTAAGCACCTGACAACGGTCATTAAATCGACATGCATTGGTACCGTTTGTCGGTTGTCTCTTCGATCAAAGCGTGATGATTAGTCACGGATCCTAGGCGTCACGATCTTGAACTAGATTAGCTCTACATGGTGCATTAGTACGTAGTACGTTTCTTGCAAGGGCGGGCTGGACTGTCGTGTATAATAATAAACCCTAATGTAAGTACAAGACCTTGGTGTTACAATGAACACCTGCGCCGCCCTACTATTTTCTTGGCCACGCAAGGTCGCATATGGATTCCAAATCGTGCCCTGCCAAGTCAGTGGTCTCCTTTCAGGAAGCCAACCAAGACGAAGAACGTACAGCTAAGGGTGAAAACATCGCCAATGACAAGGCTAAGAAAAGTCTTATCAATCAAATGAGAAGAAAATGAATGCGACAGTGAGAGACAGAAAAAGAAAGAAGAAATAGAGAGCGAGAGAGAGAGAGAGAGAGAGAGAGAGAGCGAGAGAGAGAGAGAGAGAGCGAGAGAGAGAGAGAGAGAACCACGGATATCCCCCGAGCTCCTTATACCACCGATCGCCATGTTTTCCATCATGATGCTGGTACATCAGCAGCACTAGTCCACGACAACCTCTACTTTGGGCTGCATCTCCCCATCCATGCCGATATCCCCACTTGTGTCATTGTCTACGAGGCACGGGTCAACGGCCACCAGAAGAGCACGGCGGCGCCTGCGCGATTGATGGAAAGGCAGTCTCTATTTGCTCAGTGCCCTCTCTGCTCTCCCTGATGAGAAGAAGATCGTCAAATGATAAACAGGAATCGTCTGCTGGGGGCAGGTATTTCCATTTGAGACCCTTTAGCCAGGAACTTTTGTTGTGCCAATGGCATCTAATGGCGTGCCGAGTCGCCGGTTCCTTATTGTTTCCTCTGATCATAATCGGTCGCTTGCCGCTCTCCCTGCGGATGATCCCCTTTGAGACGTTGTACTGTCTGATCATGTGGCTCTGAGATGCGTAAATTGCATAAACCGGGCCCCAGATGTCAGCAAAGTCTTCGATCCGTGTAAGAATACCGAGACGCTTATTGTCTGTTTCCCAGACTTGGTTTTTGGTTCGGAACTCAAACACCCAAACCTCACGCTTGTTAAGAAAGTCTGCTAAACAAGCAAGCAGTCTCAGTGAGCATCGAAAGCCCGGGAGATCAGTGCTTGGATCGACTCCGAAAGTTCTGGCGTCCCTTTTCAAGTAATCCTTATCAAAACGGCAGCTATGGGAGCCTATATAGCTTACAAGCGCAATATCCAGAAGGATGGCGGTAATTCTTCCGGTCGCCAAGATAAGTTCCGTTGTAGGGAGATTTGGTGGTCCGTCAATAGGCCAATAAAGGCGTCCGAACAGCGAAATGCAAGGCTCGAAGACTTGGGCACATAGTGACTCATGTACAAGTCCGATGTTGCTTTCCCTCTCGTGGACGCGCTTCAAGTTCTCTAAAGTGCCCTTCAGAATGGTGTCCACATCTTGGATTGGGATCTTGATGATCTCAGCAGCATCCAAATCTTGATGCTTTAAAAGCAAGCTAAAGGAGGACTGACAAAGGTTCGTCTTTTGTAACTGCTGGAGCCCGAATAAGACCCCCGACAGAATCAGAGATGTCTTCCAGAGACTGGCCGCGATAGCTGCATGAACGAAAGACAGCCTGAGGTCCTGATTCAGGTTGACGAATGCCGGATATCTTGGCACGGTCTCGAGATCCCAGGTAATGTCATCCCGGAGATCGTAGGTTCCATCGCAGCGTTTGAATTCCGAGTATTCGGCAACCTTATCAGCCAGTATTTCCAGACTCCGGTAGTATATGTCGGGATCAACGATATCCAGATCGTCATCGAATGAACCTTCCTCCGCCAGCGATCGCCATTGCTTGACCCTTTCTTCCACGGCTTCGTCTGATGGAGAGGGACCAAGCTCACGGTACACAGACTGAGCCGCCGTAGAGCCATGAGTGCGGATTATGAGCTCCAGTGTGGCTTCTGCTCTGATTCCGTAGTCCCTCAAAATTGTGCCATCTTCGAGCTTTTTACCAGCATAGAGAAGGCGCTGGCTCTCTTCAGGGATTCCTCTTTTATCCTGGATCTGGGACTTGACGGAGTCAACAGTATCAGACGTCTCGGTCTCGATTGAGAAGTCTGACCCGCCGGCTTCAAACTTGTTAGCGACTCTTTTCCCAAAGTGACAATTAGAACCAGAATTACATACGTTACCCGTTGTTTTGATAAAGATGCGCATTTTGGCAACAATGTCAGAGAACAGAGGACAGGGTATGAAGCAAATGGGCAACACAATGTGCAATGTATGAAGGCAAGTGGTTGCAATAGAAATCGAGAAGAGCATGAAATACAGCTGAAGAAGGCCGTGAAATGTGGACATGGGCAAGCATGGAATCTGGACAGGGAACAACGAAATGTAGATGGGGGGTTTATAAGTAGCAGTGGGGTTTGGAGCTGATCCGCTGAAAAATGTGTGCGTTACGATTCAATGGACGCAGACGCACTCGCATTATTGAGCCTCAAGATCCTTCTCACCAGTGATATCGACTCAGCAGCGATACTGAGAGAGTGTGTGGAGGAGTCGTTCACCATCCCGTCACTTTGTAAAGTGAGGTGCGTCATAGCGGTCACGAAGACAGCGCGAAAAACGTTGTGGTGGTAGCAGTGATGAGATGTCGGATTGGGTTGGTCTTGATCATCCCATATCGTTGGGACCTGGCTCCTTCCTGTCTTGCTGTGATGCGAGAGTTAATCGAGAATAATCCTCTTGATGTATGCCGCGAAAGCCGTGGACGGGAAACGTCTGGGACGACTCAGATTGGATCTGGAAGGAAGCGGTGTCCACTCAGGGCAGACTCTTTCGGTTCGCCATGAGCTGCTGGGAAATTTTCGTCTGATCATCAGTGATATTACATCAGTAACGGCTCCCGCGCTCAGTGGATCACTGTGGATGGGCGAGTACTAATGGGCGAGCAGTGAGTGCGACTGTTACCGGACATGGCTGAAGATGTTGCCAGAGAAATTTAGAGCCATGCCCGATGAACCACAGAGGAGGCATGGATGGCTCAACTGGCGAAACCGTCTCGATAATGAATGATGTCTATTGTGAGTATTTAAACACCCATTCTGCGCGTCCTCTTGCAACCAAATTTCCTTCTTTCACAAACTCCAGTGCCGACCATCCTTCGTTTTTTTCTTGGAAAGCTGTATGCTGAAAGTCTTTCTCTCCTGTTTTGTCATTTCATTACTCTCTATCGCCTCGTTCGCCCTTAGTATTACCGTATCTTTGTTCATGTAGACAGATCACGGATCTTACAATGGACAGTCGAGAATACCAACATTCCGAGTCAGGTGGAGGGCAGGGAAACTCTCACAAGCCCCGTAAATCGCGTCACAAACCAACATCGAAAAAACATGATAATCGGGGCCGCAAGAAGCATACGGATAGACGTCATCGAGATGGCGACCGTCACGGCGAGGTTGTCGAGCGGGCTATTCTGGACAGGCCCCCCGAAACCTCACCTGGGCTTCCTTCCAGACCAGCCACCTCATATAACTTTCAGGACAAGCCTCACCAGACAACAAGCCCCAATATCAACACCGTTGCTCCAAGGATCGGCCATGTGGACTCTGCAGGAACATTCTCACAATATCAGCCCCGTACATACCCACCACAGCCTCCAACGTGGACCAATCACGCCTCATACCCCGGATATCCACAGGAACCTCTACGCCTCCTCGAGCCTCCGCAACACCCTGACCATCGTAAAATAAACCCGCCCCGCAACGATTCCCTCTACTCCGAGGAGTCGAATTATCCCAATACCACCGAGTCTGATAACCCGCCTAATTGCCCTGAAATAATCCCAATACGCAACCCTTCTACGAAGATTGACAACCCCGAGTTGATCGCATATGTCATGAAAAAAGATATCCCGGGACCTAAGGCTCCAAAACGCCACCATGTTCCTCCTCTAAACACTGAAGGAAATAGAAGCCCGTATCCGGAAAGAGAGTCGAGGACAACAAGAGAAACAACCCCAAAGAGCCGGGGTCGGGAAACGTCCCGTCGTAACTCCGACGAGGTGCCCGGACAGCTGTTATCTAAATCAGAAATCCATCACGTTTTTTCAGCCAGTTTTCCTAATTATACAGGGAACAGCAACAGCAACGACCACACCACCACGAGGAACAACAACAGCATCAACAGCAGCAGCAGCAGCAGCAGCAATGGTGGTTACAGCATTAACAGATACAACAGCGGACACAGTGGCAGTGAATTCAATTCGACTGGCAGATCACAAGTCTATCCAGCCAAGACTGAGGGTGACAGCATGAATTTGGGAAACACAAGCCGCCAGCCCCCTGGAGGGCTCCTATCCCCGCTCACCAGCACCGTGAATGCTCCTCAATATCGATCAGGAGAAAATGGTGGAGGGGGGAACTATTACTTCCAGGAGACGTCCTCAGACAGAAGGCTGAATCGAGAGACAGACTCGAGGGCATCAACACCAATGTCCCAGTCTCAAAGACAACCCCGTCATAACTCTAGAAGAGAACCCGAAGAGCAAATGTCTGATGCAGAAGTCAATTTCATGGTTGAAAGAATTCGTAGCATTAAAGAGAACAACAGCAGCAGCAGCAAGAGAAGCAATAACACCAACAACAGCGGTTCCACTGCTAAGAGATATACCAACGCCGACAATGGCCGTGATATCATTAAAAATTTGCCCGGCAGATCAATCTTTCATGAAATCACGTGGGAGTAAGAAAATAATGACCGGTTTCTGGGTTGATACAACCCCCTGCAAGCCAAGACAGAGAGCGACAATTCCCGCCAGACTCCACGTTAGACAAAACAAGGAATGGATGACTGGGAGACCCTTTTTCTTTTGTTTTATTTTCTGAGGAAGTAACATTGATATGATGGAAGGTACACAGCAGTGAGATGCTGTCAGCTTTAATGGCATGGGAATTACTGCTGGGATAGTTCGAGGACAGTTATGGATATATGGTTATTGGTTACCAGGTGTGCCAGAATGGGAGTTTTCTTCTTAGATGCAGTGAGCCCGTGATGATGAGAATGCTGGGAGATTGGTCAATCCTTTGGACTTTCTTAGTTGTTTATTCCTGCGGTTCTGGGATTTTAGTTAACGCCGTGGGGTAGTGTTCTGCCTTGAGTTACGAAATATCACAGATTGGATGCCTCATTATAATTTCGTTCAGCTGAATCATATCAGATGCTTTTACTTGTACACCCTTCTTGCAAAATACGACATGTACGTTGAATCTATGATATTCTTGAAAAAGCGAAAAGTCGGCCTAGCCAGGGAGGATCAAACCTCTGAAAGTATTGTTTCGGGGACATTCATTGCCTTTCGAGGACCTCTGCCCGTATCATCGTCGACCCTGGGCCATTTGTCGTGGATGGTATGCATATGTGACATTCACTTTGGGCTGCAATAACCTCCGATGAGAACATGCCCTTCATCGTCGAGGTCCTGTGTATCATTTAGAGATCCTAAATGTCGGGTTAGTCCAATTCCATGCCCATAATGCTTTGATACACAGTATCTGTTGCAGGCCGAGGATGACCCAAGACCCAGCGAGCCAGTTGCTCATGGACAATATGACAGTCAAGAAATTTGACTTTCCCCGAGGTATAAATTCTCCTCAGAAGTTCCGTGTCAACATCTTCTTTTGCTTTCATCCACGACCATACCAGCCGCAACCTCAACCTTTTGTTAATATCCACATTGACTTTGCTTCCTTTCATTCGTTGCTGAACATTTTTGAACTATCTTACTCATCAGTATCGTACCATGAGCTCGCACAGTCGTCACAGCTCTCTCTCCGACAGGTTTGTATTGCCTGGTCAGCGTCCTGCGTACACCAGAGTCGAAGTACCTGGAGATACGCCAGAGACTCTGACTTACAAAGATTGGAAACGAGACCGGGAGCGGCTCCAAGCTAAAACGGCCCGTTTGACACCAACCCCACTATCTCCGATCACCAGGGACATCTTTACCAGACAAGAATACTATGGCAACAGACCACGCTCTCCGTACCGAGGTGATGATAACTACTCCCGACGAGTTCCGAATCCGACCCCAGCTCCCAGCGTACGACATGTTCGCCCGCCAGACCCGCGTGGCAGAAGAGAGCCATCCTATGATGATAGGAGCCGGGGACGTGGAACATCATCAGAATACACGATCCGACCAGAGGTCACTGTTACCCAGGAATACGTCGGTCCGGATCCAGCAAAGTACTACCCTCCACGAAGTTCTTCGAGAACCGTCCCAGTGCCACAACCTAGCCGCAGTACAGGAGAGCCAATATATGTCCCTTCGTCTGCCTCATACAGCCGGCCAGAGACTTCTCGGGAGCTATTATCCACCGTCCACCAGACCATACGCGGCTTCTTACTCAAGTGGGCCCCCCAAACGCTCATCCTCTCAGTACAGCTCCTACGACTACGATGACAGACGAGGGTATGATAATCGGCGCCCACGACCAAGCGAAAAGTCTAGATATAAAGAGAAGCGTGGGCGCGACTACACTGAACGACCCAGCCAGCCTCGTGAACAAGAGCGAGAACGGAGTCGTTCCTCTCTGAGACCACGAAATCCCACGGAACCTTCATATGGCATGGATCCACGGAGCGACTTCACACCTCACAGAAAAGGAGCCAAAACACCCGGTCCCCCCTCACCACCACCAATGTCCGCACCGCGACCTACATCCTACAGCACAACTGACAAGACCAAACCTGCCCCTAAGGATCGTCAATATAACAACGAATACAAAGGCAAAGCCCAAACCTTTTCTTCTTCCTCGTCCTCTCGGTACAAGTACGAACCCAACCCGAAAGACTCACGTAAACAAGCATACACCTACATGCCCTCTCGACGACCACAAAACTCACAACCAGGACCAAGTTCACACCCACAAGACCGAAATTCCCGTCGTAACAAGTACAGTTCTGACCGGAATAATGGTCATGACCCAGACCGACGACGAGATTCACCAAGCCGAGAGAACATGAAGACCACAGATACCTAAACCAACACCAGCACAAGCGACATACCAATGTCCGACGTCAAACCAATCGACGAAAGCGATGCGGATGACCACTCAGACGGCGACTCAACACTCATTATTGATATGCGACCGGTTGAGCCAAGCAAGAGAAACAAGCACAGGCATAGGTCAAGGCGGGAGAGGACTTCACACTTTTTCAGCAACACATTATAGATACGTCAATGTCTAGTCGTTACACGAGATAGGAAATCACACAACATATTAGCTACTGTTGCAGGGCACAAAGGCGACAATGGCTCTTTGTAGCCACTTCCAGGCATCAGGAAGTGCAGCACACCCACTTGGGCATATATATGCCCTGCGTTGGCCCCAGCCAGTCAGATAGATTACACATAGAGACGAATCCACGATTTCCCTCCCATAGCTACCATCAAATATGAAAGAGCGGCATATCACTAGCCAAGGTAGTGAAATAGAAACGTGAAAGTAAAATTGATACCACACTACAAGCTAAATACCCGGGCCATGCCCCATGCCTTATTAACTTGGAAAGAATTCCCCGTCGGCCACCGATACCCCATCCACACGTCCTATACACTCCACCACGAATGAACCATTCAGCAACGATACAGATATATCCATCTTAACAAAAATATGCTACTACGAACTTAACAGCAAAAGGGAAACTGCAACTAATAATGAGCTAAGAAAACATTTCATAAAAGCCTCACCAAGAGACCCTTGACACTCCTCCGGCTCCTCGTACTATTACTGCGCTGCATTCCCGGCGCAGAACCCAAATCACCAGCGCTTCCAACACTTCCCCCTCCTAGTACTCGCCGATCGCGATGACGATAAACGTCTTCACTCCTCGTCCCATCCCGCCGGCGAACCAATTCATCACTCGAAGCAGAAGCATTGGCAATGACCAGCTCGCCGTCAACCCACCCGTCAAAGTTCCCAACAACCAGGGCATCTCGGCCGCTGAAGCTCAACTCGCTTCTCCGTGACCAGCAACCATCAGATCGTCGGATCCCAAGAGAAAGAACCGAGCTCGAGTACCCTCCCCACCGATTGAAACCAGCAGAGGGACAACCGGGCCCCTAATTCCCGCTCTCCCAACCAATCCAGCTCCTCGGCATGACCCGCCAAATCTTGACCTCGCCACTCCTCAAATCATCCAGCTTAAAGCTCTCCATTTTGACCTTCTTGCTCTCACGCCCTTGTTCCCAAGCGCGGACCTTCTTCTTGGTCCCGTCCCACTCGGCCACAATAGCCACGTGATCCGGCTTGCCCACCTCGGCGCTATACTTGGCGTGCATCGCGCCGTGCTTCCCCTGGAATCGGGCGTTGCGAATGCTGATAATGTCGCCGGGGCGGATCTCATCGTTCTGGCTGGTGCTGGCGTTGGCCAGGTTGCTATAGACCAGAGCCCCGTATGCCCGGGTACCGACGGGATAGAGTGCGTCCTTGAAGGGCTTGAGGAGCTCAAAGACGAGTGCCTGCGGGGTTCCATCTCCAACAACTGTGTCCTTTTGCTTAGAGACGGCTTCCCCGATGGCACGTCCGAAACGCTCGTAGCTCTGTTCCAGCTGATCCTGGCGCAGAGCCCGGGGCGGCGCTTCATGCCGCTGCTCGAGTTCGACATCAAGAATGTTTTGCGGGTCGAAGCGCACCGTGATGACTGTTTGGGAGTAATCCTGGTACAAGATGTAGATATCACGAGTGACGATCATTCTGCCACCACGCTGCGGGTCGGCAGACGTTGATTCATCCGATTCAGAATAAATGTCCTTCCGGCCTTGCAACTGAGGAGGGAGATTGTTAGGCTGCAGCCACCAGCCAGAATTGTTAGCCAGGTCGATATCGTTAGCTACAAACCCAGACTCCATCGAAGGGCGTGCCACGTCGACCGATCTGCGGGCAGGGCCGCCACGCTGGACATCCAAAGACTGCCGTGGCGGGACAGAACGGCCTGGAACGCCAGGAGGCGGTGCTGGTGGAGGAGCACGTGAGTTCTGGGGTGGTGAGAATGGCAGCATCTCGGGAGAATACGGCTCCTCAGAATGCCTCAGATGCGGGGGAGGAGTTGGGAGCGGGTATGAAGGCATGGGAGGCGCACCAGATCCGTAATTGTAGGGATCATAGTCATCATCTTCGGCGTCCTTTCCAGGCGGCGGAGGGGGCGGAGGGGCCATCCGTGGCATGTCTGTAGACTTCCGGGTGCTTGGTGGGGACTGGGCGGGAATTGGCGGTGGCGCTCGAGGCGCCATACTCGGCGGAGGGGGGGGCGCTTCCGTGGTAGGTGACCGTGGCGAGACGGCTTCCTCGAAGCTGGATTCGCGCTGATGAGCCTTTAGGGCATCCTTATGGGGAGCCGAAGAGGCGATATCTGTATCGTAGTCACCTTCATACTCTGTGACCTCTTCATCCTCGCCATCATTCTGAGCATGGGACGCGGTTGGCGGACGAGGAGCGTCAGAGGTGCTTGTTCGGCTGATTGGGGGAGCAGCTCCTGGAGGCGGAGGCGGAGGCGGCCTGATCTGGGCAGGTGGTGGAGCAGGAGCAGCGCCTGGAATCGGGGGCGGTAGCCGGCTCGCACGTCTATTCTGTGGTGAAGTCGGAGATACCGGGGAGGCGTCATCGGCATAGGAGTCGCGTCTTATTTCCGTCGCTCTCGGGGAGCTGACCGGTGGCAATGGAGGCATCTGGGGTGCCGGCGGAAGTGCTACAGGCGGAGGCGGCGGGGCCCGTGTACTCTGCGTCAACTCGTGCTTGGGCGTATCCGATTCCTCCTGAGGTCGTTCAGAAAGCTCATCATCCGACTCGGAGCCTTCGCTAGGCGAGCGGATCGACGAAGTACGAGGAAGGGGCGGTGGACGCGCTGCATCAAGTTAATAACTTTATCCCACTGCGCCATGTTTTGCGAGCGAGACTCACACTCAGAGGGGACAGGTGGCGGGGCAGGTCTTCCTCCAGGGACCGGAGGTGGGCTGGTCAGGTCCTTGGATGGCACTGTGGCATTGTTATGGTTAGCATCTTGCCCTGCAATGGAAGCAGCAGTGGACATACAGCCAGGGGCAGTCTCCTGGTGCGGTGTCCGGAGACGAGAGTCGTCTTCGTCTTCCTCCTCCTCGGGCTCCTCCTGCTGCGGTTGCGGGTCTGGCTGGGGTCTCGACATTCCGGGCAACGCCATCATGGTCGGCACTGGCGGCGCACGAGGAGATGGGAGGTCATGGGATTCTTCAGCCGTCTTGTCTGTGGACACCTTCTTCTTTTTGGCCATCATGGGTGGTGGCGCACCAAACAACGGAATGCCAGGCATCCCAGGCATGCCCATACCTCCGGCCATTCTTGCCATTCTTGCCCGGAGCTCCTCCTTGCGACGGACCTCGGGATCAATCTCTTCTTCCTCCTCCTCTTCGTCGTCTTCTTCCTCGTTCTGGTCATCGTCTTCTTGCTTGGCTACCGTGGCGACATGTTTCTTTCGTTCCTCGGCCTCGTCTCTTTCTGTGAGCTCTTCTTGTCCCTCGGTTGTCTCGCCAGCACCTGACATGTCAGCCTCGTTCCCATCATTGGGCTCAGCTCCGCGGGATGATTTGCGTCTAGTAGCATGAGGAACCCTTGGAGGATGTGCCTCCTCCAGAGAGCTCTTGCCTGCCTCTTCCGTGTTGTGGCTTTCCACGGGCAGCGGAGGTGCGAGTTCACCATCTCGTGCGGATTCCTGCGTGTCCGTCCGCTTCTTTGGAGGCCGCTTGGGTTTGTCCTTTTTAGCCAAAGCATCGGCATGACGGGCAGCCGTTTCCTGCTGTTGTTTCTGCAGCAAGGCCAATCTCTCTTTCAGGCTCATGGGCTTGGGCTCATCTTCGCCTTCCTGGGGCTGGGAAGTCGGGACGAGCCCGGCCTTGCCCGCATTTTCGAGTGTCTCTGCCTCCTGCTCCCTAATTTCTGGATCTTCGTCACGACGATATACCTTGGCCGTCGGGGCCTGCTGTACCGGTGGGATATACGCGTTTCGACTTGGAGGAGGTGCTACGAAGGGCTTCTTGATAAAGCCGGTGCTTCCGGATCCTAGACCACCAGGCTTGAAGGGGGCAACCGGGGGCGCGGCAGCCTTGTTAAACGCAGCAATGCGGTCCTTGAAGGAACTTGGCTTCTCTGCAACAGGTGGCGGCCCGCTGGCTTTGCGTTGTGTAGGAGCAGGTTTCGGGGCAGCAGCCGGGGCTGGAGCTTCCACAGGACGAGGAGCAGGTGGAGGAGCAACAAACTGCGGCGGCTGGACTTGTTTGGGCGAAACAGGCTCGGGGAACGAAGCGGGCAACGGCGGAGGGGACGAAATAGTCTCTGTGGGTGCCGGCGCGCTCACGGGCTGGGGGTTGTGCTCTGGCTCAGGAACCGCCGCGTGTGACTCTGGTCGCAGGGTGGGTGATCTCGGAGGTGATTTCGGAGGAATGGCAGCCGGAGTTTCGGGCTCGGGCTCGGGCTCCTTTTTCGTTCGAGTGCGGGTCGGACGGGGAGGAGCTGTAGGCTCGTACTTTTCGACAAAGTTTCGAGGAAAGATGCCCTCGTGTTTGTGCCCGGTATCGTCGACGTATTCACCGCTGTACCATTCAGCGTCTTCTTCCTCCGTGACCGTGATAATCTGCCCGAGAGGGAAGTTGAGGTCATCCTCGTGTGGCGACGAGTACTCGTAGACGGCTTTGACCTTGAAGGCCATGGTGACAATGGCGAGTCGGAAGCAGCTCGCAGTCGAGATGGAGATATGACGGTCGAGTGGCCGAGGTAGAAAGGGTCAGAGTCAGGCAATGCGGGGCGGGGCACAGGCTAAAGCAGGGTAGCTAGGCAGCTCGGCCGTGCTCGTCTGTGCACAATGAACGCAGACAAGAGTCTCAAAGACGAGGTTGGCGATGTAAATGTCAATAAAAACAAAGTCTTGGTCAAGCTTTCGGAAGTTAATTCTTTGGCAGGTTCGAGTGAATTTTGGCTGGGTTAACCCGGGCCGTCCCTCCTGGCAGGTCGTTAAGAATGAAGGTGGAGGTTCCGTCGTGGGGCTCGCAGAGCACGGGCGGGCGATGCCGATGAGCACCACCACAGAAGCTGCTGTGGCCAACCGTTGGGAGTCCAAAGTGGGACAACTACGGTCTGACTGAAAGAATTAAAAATGTCCGACGTCAGCGCATAAATGATGGACTAGCTTGTCGCTGGCCCTCCCGCCACGTCTTGCTTGCCTAATGCCGTGGGTCTAAAGATTTGCAGAATACACACGTCCAAAACACGAGCCAACAATTCAACCGGTCGGAAGTTTTCACGATTGGAGATTTGGAGGTGTTTTGGAAAAGACGGAGGTGGCTTGGGCATTTGCTGCTGTTTGGTTCTGCAGGCTGCAGCAAGAGCGGTGCAACCAGCTGTTTTCCTTCAGCAACAAGTGTCCTGCTGCAAGAGAGGAGTTGCACTGTGTGAGGACACTGAGGGGAAGGTGGAGTAACAATCCCCACTAATTGTTGGTGATGAACCACTGATATCCTCTGATTATGAGTCCCGTGGAGACAAAGTCGGCTGGTCACGGCCGGGGTTCTGCTAACGATTTGGGCCGGTACTGGACCATCGTTGACGTCCAAAAGGACAACTCAACATGATCCTGATCTCTGAAAAAGATCGTGGCGCAGAACAACTGGAATAGCATTGCCTAACGCCTTTGAGGATGGAATAGATAAGGCTGAGTCTCCAGCGTTACGGATTACGCGTCCATGAGATCCTATAGCTTGTGGCATAGCGATCTGCATACTGTGAATATGCACTGTATGGCGGTGAGCCGAACTTTAGAGCTGAGCAGATGGATCCTGCCGAAATGCCGGGCCGGCGGGAGTGTCATGGTGAGATTTTGAACTGGGCATCTCATTCTCTCATGATCTCATTCACCTTCTTGTGATAAGGACTGAAGATGTTTATTATTATCAAACTTAGTATCATTCGATTCGTTCCAGACTCATATAAACCATTCTTAGCCCCTTGGTTACCAACATTATAAGTGCTCAATCCTTATTGCCATTTGGTTTCTGTCAATCTGAGTGCGATTCTCACCAATTCTCATCTACACCCATTCACATCTACAATATAAATCTCATACCATCCCACTCACTCACTCCCTCACTCACAGTTCGTCTACAACAACTTATACAAATATCCTCTCACTTCCGAAAAGAATCAGACCGATTAACAGTCCCCAAACAAGTCATAATCCCAACCACAAGATCAATCCCCTCTTCCCCGGCATCATCGAGTACTAAAACGCCTTCTTTCACCGCACTCCTCGCATTCCGTACAATATAAACACCAACCTCTCTTCTAGTCCCCCGTTTTACATCATTCTCGCTTCCGGCCATCCCACACCTCCACAGTCTAAAAACCTCCCGTCCATGAACCATCTCCCATATGTAGGGTATACTATTCATAACGAAGCAATCCGTCGTTGAGCCCGGGCCTGTTGGTCGTAGCTCGATTTCATGTCTCTGCTCATTTGTATGTCCTGTCTCCGTCTCGACTGTGACTGGAGACTGTTGAGCTTGAGCTTTGCCAGGAGCAGGAAAAGTCAACTTCCAATGACCCATATCAAGCAGTGGGCCATCTAACCGCGCCACGACTTCTTTATTCTCAGTCCCGGTTTGACTCTCCTCAGCATTATTGGTCTTGGGTAAAGTGGCCTCAAAAAACCGATGATACCATCCTCCTCTCTGAACCGTCAGAAACGGTGCCTCGACTTCCCTTGCGAGATGTTCTAGCTTGGGGACTAAGGCTGTTAACTCGTGGGTTTTAATATTTGGGTCGGTGAGCTGGGTTTTGAGGTTCAGCTCTGGCGCGGGATTTGTTAATGCCGCTGAGGTTATCTCGAAGACGTCGACTCTGGTATTTTTCTCGTCGCTGCTAGTGGAAGAAGGAGAGTGAGAGAGTGCTGAGAAGAGAGATGCCGTGGTCGGATGTGTGTGAATGTAGAAGACCCGCTTTGGGTTGAATGTATGGGCCGTGGAGGGCGTAAAATGGGACAGTTGGGGTTGCTTCATGATCCTTATTTGTTATGATTGTTTGGTAAGTCGGGTTTGGTTGTGTTGTCTGTAGAAAGTGTGGTCCAAAGGCGGTGATAAAGAAGTGATATCGTCGCTCTTGTCAGTTTAATCGAAGGAAATTGTATAAAATTGATGCTTTGGGGAGAAACCAACTATTGCGGTCAAGATATGCTGATATAATAGCTCTCGTAGTGGTGTGATGCGGGAAGATCAGGTGGTTGTGGTCGCCGGGCCGGGACTACCCGCGGTACTGTAATGGAATGGCCGCCCCTGACTTCGCAATATCGCCGGGGCTATAACTGTAAGCACCTGTTCAACCAACGGTCATCATCATACATACCGGCGTGAATATTTGTCCAGGATATATGTTCTGGGCCGCGATAAGAGCAATGTTCCTCAACTTGATGTCAGTTCTCATGCCATAATCGTAACACTATGAGAGATCCTGGTGTTCCAACCGTACAGCCCTACTTCCTATGACTGGACGACACAAACATAGGAGCTATTTGTTTGTGTATAATGGAGGAGAAAGGCCGTTTGATCATCAAGCTACTACTGAGGTTTGGTTCACTAGGTAACCACACAGCTCGCTACTTATAAGCATTATGTCTAGCAGACAAAAGTGAAAGAAAGGCCTCTCGTTGAACGCCCTGAGCTCGATTTGTACCCTCATCTAAAATATTGAACACTCATGCATAGATAATATGATGAGCGTATGTCCCCTTTTTCTTGCTCTCCCTCCACCAGTCAATTCCACAACCGCGAAAGTCCTTCCCCAGCAATCTAGCCCGTCACTCCTCGTCACTATCCCCCTCGTCGGTCCACATACCCGGAATAGCCAAGAACCGCTTGTGAATAGTCAGCGGAATCATCTCCTCCTCCGGCACAACCTCGAGAATCTTATCAAGCAACACCTTGTCATTCCTCGCAAGATGGAGCTTCTCAAACTTGGTCAACAACTCCTCCTCACCAGGCACTTCCGTCTCCCTCGTCCACCCATTCTCGGTCCAGTAGTTCAGTCGGCGCCGGATAATGTGGCGGGCCAGCATGACGTTAAAGTCCTTGACCCTGGCCACCTCCACCTCGTCGTAGTGGCAGATGGCGCTGACCAGGAAGTGGGACTCCTTGAAATAGTCCTGGCGGTCCCGGTGGATCTCGATGTAGTGCTTGCTGGCCATCATGCCGGCCGAGTCGCAGTACACGAATGGCGCCTGGTGCGTTCTGCGGTGCACGTGGATCTTGATGTAGGCCTGTTGGCCTTTGGTGCGGGCAGGCTTGAGTTCGCGGGCGGCCTGGGTTTGGTTAGTTACTGCCAGTGGACTGAGCGACAAAGAGTTGAAGCGGATAAATGGAGAGCGGCCAGATCCACAGCTGTGGAAGAGGCAAGGAAGAGTAAAGATAGGAGAAGTGGGGTATAACAGATAAAGAGAAAAGGAAGAGAAGGTGAGAAAGGAGTGAAGACAAAGACTAAGAGGGACTGATGAGGCGGAGGAAAGGGTAGGAAGAAGGTAAAAGATAGGATCAGGCTTCCAAATTAAAAAAGTGACTTACGGCGACGGGCAGATCCTCCTTGAACTTGCCGCAGGGAATCATGGACTGGCCGCCAATGCGAGGATGAATGATCGGCTCGGCCTCGGGTGCCCAGGTCGAGTTCCACTGGTCCCGAAAGACCAACTTCCACATGTTGTCGGGCCGGCCATTGTCGAAATGGGCGCCGGGGATTGAGGCCAACAGAGGAGCCCAAACATCGTCAAACGTCGCCCACTGCTCGGGCAGGAAGGTCTCGGGGTCCCAGTATATGTGGCCGATGGGCCTGGGATCATCGATGTCATCGATGATGATCGTTCCATAGGAGGCCTCTGAGGGTGCTGCCATTGTGACGTGTAAATTGATAGAATCTGTCGAAAATTCCAAGAATAGGTTAGCCAATTCGCCGCTTGACGCTTGTAACAGCCGTGTTTGAGAGAAGGGATTCAGGGGAATAAGGGGAATAAGGGGTAACATACTGATGGTATTTGGAATGACAAGCAGCGCACTAAAGGGGCTGGGGTACGCGAGGTAAGTCGTGGTGAGTAGTTGTTCGAATTGAGCAGAGCTTGACGACGATTTCGTTCGCGAGGGGGAGAAAAAAATCGTTCGAGCTGGTGTGGGGTGGTTATTTATACTTCGGGGCCGCGTTGTCCGCCTGTTTCCATCTCAACCGCCCTTCGGGCACACCGCTGACCCGGAGACCTCCGCGCTTCCAGCAAGGCACAAGACGCAGTCCTCGAAAGGGGGACAGTCGATAGGACCGCAGGCCGGAGGCCCCGCACTCTGCAGTGAAGAAATTGGATGGCAACTAACCATTCTGCTGTGACGTGTTAGTCAAGAGCATTCCATCCAGATATTTGGGTACCTTTGGGCTTGATCAGCCGAATGAGTTACGCGTATTATGTCCAAGTGGCATTCTGCCCTTGAATGGCAAGGCTAATTGTTGAAATTCAGCAAGTTTGGGCTGACTCCCGTGCTTGCTACAAGCTGCTGCGGTCCGACCGCGGCCATTGGACTCCTCTTGGGACTGGGTACATTCTTCTGGTTGGAAGGTGCGGCGACATTGATAGCATCTTCTCGCGTGCCAGCAACAGTCGCACTCCGGGGGCTCCGTCTTCTGTCTGACGGGCTCTGCGGCGTGGTTGACCTATCGAGGTGCGGACCGTCCGGGGACTGACGATGTTTTCCATGATCCATGCCTGCAAAGGATCACCAGGGGCAAATCAAACAATAGACAAGTCAACGGGGCGAGATGCAGTGGCAGCAGTGCCATCTTTGCTCAAACATGCACTAAAGTCCTTTCCCTGTGAGTCAACCTTGTGAGGCCGCGAATGAACTGCTGTTAGAAATGGAATGATCCAGATGACTGATAAGTTCCATGTTCGATGAAAAATTCCGATCACAATGGAGGTAGAATCCCATTCTCACAAACGTAAGGAAAGAATGGAATAGCAACCTGATACCGTAACACTCGAATGCTTTTAGGCAGATCTCAAGTTCTATAGACCGGTCAAGTTGAACGAGTTGAGTTCTAACCGATCCAGTATGAAAATAGAGCCAAATGTTGGCAATACAGCTAAAACTAAAGTAAAGTACAGTAAGAAATATTAAACCAAACATCGTTGTCGAGAACTTATATACAGCTTAGTAGAGTACCTCTATAAGATCTGAATCTCTAATTTTCAGCTAATGAAACTCCATTATCTACCTCAGTCTCTCAACAAATACTGTGACGAATCCACTAGTCTAGAACCCTACCACTAGGCTACGGACCCCCTTTCTTCAAAAGGATGTAGAATTTCAAGTCGAACGCCGACTTGAAATCAAGGGTTATATACATATCGTGACAAATACGGTATTATCCCCTATACAGCTAGGCTTAGTGTGAACTGGACTTACCAAATCGAGGCTCGTACCAAATTACCTATACATAGCAAGCTTCTCCAAAGCTGTCAACTAATTTAAGTAGCTAGCGTACTAATAATTTCATCAGCTCCTAAGCTCTACTAGCTCACGAACCTAGTTCTAGTTACTAGATTAATTGGCCTAATATTACAGGGGAGGATAAAACCGTATCAGCTAAGAGAATGCAGTAAGTATACTAAACATCGCTATAACTAACTACACTAAAAACATTTTATTGGGTTAGTCTGTATAAGATCTAGGCCCTTATCACTAGCTGTTTCAGGACGTATATAAGCAAGTAGACTAGCTTTGTAGGCGACTAGTCAGTTAAATCCCATTCGTTGTAAAAACACCGCCATTTTCTAGTTTGTCAAGCCTCTTTGTAAAATGAATACCGACTCCTAAAGCCACGAGTAAGACCCTAACCTTGAAATGCAGGTGGACCTCTTTGTTTCGGGATACTGTTGGCCACGGCAAGTTCCGCCCCTCCATGACGCAGGCAAGCTAATCACCTTAGCTCGAACTCTTTTTCAACCTCCTGCCTTCCCCTCACACTCATCATCTCCTGCCCCATCATTCATCAAGGCAAACAATACCGAAAAACACCACCACAGTCTCATTCCAATCTGCTATCTACTTCACTCACCATATAACCAACCTCAGCGACATTCAAAATGGCCGGGTCCAGCTCCAACAACGGCAACAGCAACAAGTCTTCCTCCGGAAACGGCAAGTCCAACACCAGCAAGAACAACTCCTCGTCCGCCGGAAACGGCGGTGCTAACGCCAGAACCCAACCAATCTCCGACTACGAGTTCCTTAAGCCCTGGGGCGGCATGGAGAACTTTATGAACTCTCACGGACTTCGCATGTGGAACCCCGAGGACGTAGATGAGGCACACCAGATCATTGACATGATGCGCGAGCAAGGTGGCCATGGCAGAAGCCCCTACCGCTCGTAGACGCTTGTGTGTGTTTTGTCCCTTGGTATGCGATTCTCCTTTCCGTCATTGAGATGTGATGGATCCCAAGTACTGATTTCTCATGACGGATGCTAACAGGCGAGGCTGCTTCTTGACTGTCTAGAACATCTCGACGACCCCGAACCGATCGTCACGCCCGGATGAGACGAGTGAGATGACATGCGCATCGGTACAAGAAAGGGAAGAAGGGACCACAGGCGCGTGCAAGGCTCACCGGGACCTGCGACTTCGATCATTGCAAAGGGGGATCTGGGAGCCGTTCATTGAGACAGTGGCCTTGGAGGACTGGATGGGGTCCAGATCCTGCAGTATGTTCCCGATAACTAGGTCGTTGGAGCTAGGAGGGGATGCCAGTTCTGTTCAGCCTCCAAGGTGTTTAAAATACTATTAGACGAGAAGAAATACTATCTCCTAATTCCACCTTGACCACTATCATGTCTTCGTCTTCATATTTAGGGTAAGTACTTACTTATCTTGATCTGTTGATCATTGACAAGTCCATCGGCCAGCAGGACAAGCAGTAAGTCCAAATCTCATCATGATTATCTCTTTGTAAACATAACCGTCAACCATCAACAACCCTCGTCTTCCTTGCTACCAGACCGCTTAGGAGGCCTGCCAGAAAAGGAAGACAAATAATAGACCGTTACTAGTAAATGAAGCAAGGGGAGCACTCAGATATAGAGAAGAACCAGCTTGGTTTTCACCACGTCTTTTCTCGACCTTGTTGCAACATCAACCACAGGTTTTGCGTCCTCTTTCCTGGATGCGGCTTTTGCGTATCGATGTTATCGAACGTGCTGGAGATCTTCCAAGTCCGTAGATTGATAACCACCCATGATAGCGAAATGCCCCTTTTCAAATGGGTACTTACCGTCTCGGACAAGACATTACCCGTAGAGGATGGCAACGTTTGGAGTTTTCAACGCATTTGTGTCATTACTGGTACAATACCGAATCGGAAACCCGCGATTGTGGGGTTGGTAACCGATATCCCTAACACGTGGACCTGTCAACTGTTCTATTCTGTTTCTTAGCCGCCTACTCCCTACGCCAACTTCCAAGTTCAAGCTCCGTTGCAAGATACAGCTCAACGCCACTGTCTATACGCACTACCTTACCAACAGAATATAAGATATCCCTTCGACAGAGAGCCTGCTGTTTTGTAAGGCTAGCCTGATAGCACAGAGACCACGACGATCATGATACAGACATTGAGATCGATCAGGACCAACAACTTTACACTCCATGGTCAAGCAAAAGCAACCTACGTTCAACCCGTGTGTCTACTAAATCTCAACCCTCGTCTCCAGCCGGGGTTTCTCTGCCAGTTAGCCGCCTGTAATTCTCGAGGGCTTTGCTTGTCGTGGATCCACTGACGTGGATCACAGATTGCGACCAAATTTTCGACCGTAGACCTCTGCGCTCCAGAGCGTCCACATTGAAATCAGTTGATCGTACAATCCCATGCGTTCGTCACGACAGGTTGCTACGATCTCACAGCACCAAGCCCGAACGCACGCCTTTCTGTTTCGCCCGATACCTTTGCGACGAAACTCCTCTGATATGACATTGCATTGAGCCGTTCGATCTCACGTACACAAGATCCAGACCTTCAAGTCTCGGAAAAGCATGTGCTTTGATGCTAGGATGAGCGGTGCCCTCGGAAGACACATGAACACCGCTAGCCTTGCAGGAACTGATACGAAAGGGCTAAATTCTGACGTTCTCGGTTCTGTTAATTCATCGTTTGTGGACCTATCCGGCTAGAATGCTAGGTTCACAGCGAGCAGTACCTTGTTTCCTTATCACGAATGACTGTCGGTCTGTGTTCCATCATTTGCAAGATTCCGGATTCCGCGACCAAGCAGAAAGCAAGAGAGCCTCGGTAGCGTCGGCCGTGCCTCTCTTTCCTCCATCTAGCTACCATGACAGATCATTACCGTAGATTTACTGCTGCGTGGTACAGGCTCGTCTGAGCCGAGTTGGAAACAAAAGGTCGGGCCCGTCGCTTTGCTCCTCTAGCCAAAACCGCCACAGTATCAGTTTAAAGTCTACTCCGCCAGTATAGCCTCTGTTATTATTATCGACATTAGTTTACATCAATGTCTTGAAATTGCAGGCAAAGCTGTAGCATTTCTCTGCTTTCTTTGGTTGTCATGGGAGGGTTGCCCAGACGAGGCTGTGCAACTAGATGAGGTGCCACAGCACGCCACACCTGACAACCGTTGCATTCCTGTCATCGCAAATAAAAAATAATACTGGAACTGTCTACTCGGCAAAAGCATTCATCGGAGGTTGGTCTGTCTATCTGGCCATGTGTACAATCTTGAACTTGAGATATGTTGGTGACGCACACCAGGTGCATATGATGACCTGTAAACCCCTGGCCTATTCCTCTCAGAATTTCCATCCCTTTCAGAATGTCGGTCGATTACTATGACTGGGGGAGTGAGGACTTCTACCGCCGTGCAGAGTACGAGACAAGATTCGAATCTCTCCGAGGGCCAACACCTGAAGGCCAGGGCAAAATTGATCCGGATGCCCCTATCGAGCCCCGCCAACTATCGAACTACTGGCCTGACATCCACAAGGCCATCAAAGAGTGCAAATTGGCAGAATCCCGAGGAATCCCCATAACGAGTCTTGGAATCAAGGCTCCAATCTGTTTAATCTGCAACGAGTCGGAGATCTCGATCGACCATTTAAGACCGCTACTGGTCGGGTCATTCGTGGAAGGCGGGCTCCTGACTGCCTGCGGACACGTCCTGGGGAAGCGATGCATGGAAACCTGGGAGAAACACTGCCGCGATACCAGGGAAAAGTTCACCTGCCTTGCTGCCGATACGACCTAGATCCGCGTCGCTGCTTCCCCCACCGCCAATACGCCGTTACTGAGCTGTCGAATGGCTGGCTCTTTGTGAGGGGGGAAGACAGAATCCATGCGTATGGGCAGGCCAATGGCGACTTCGCCGCGCAGCTCGCCGTGGATTGCAATGACTGCAGAAATGGCCAGACCCGGGTTGAGAGGGGGATAGAACTTGACGGCCGCCGACGGCTGCCTAGTCCCTTCAGAGATTTTCCCCGATTAGAGGCACCGGCAGAGGGTCAAGGGCCACTGGATCCCCTTATGGACTAGGGCTGATAAGATGGATTCCGGGGATAGAAGAATGGTATCATGAGTATCGGGAACACAAGGAGCAAGATTAGAGTCCCTTCATACCGGCGAGCCGTACATGATTGAGTACTGGGAATTTGAGAAAGCTACTGCAGTGGATAGAGCTTGTGAACAGGGCTATTGCAGCATGGAGTGGCGAGGATGCATTTGCGAGAACCTTCGTTTTGCAGATCTTACATATTAGCAATGTCCTATGAAATCTAATTCACTTTCTTTTCTTTTAAACCCTCCGGTTCTTGTCTGGATCTAGTGGACTCAATGCCTGAATACAGAGAGGCAATGCTCAACATCGGACAAGCCGCCTATGAAGCAAGCGAAATGGCAGAGGAAATCGAGTTTCGCGCTTCAATGTAACGTCGGTCTTGGGCTCGTCAACGTCAAACCCCAACCCGCGATCACAGAGAGAATTCCGAGGAGACCGATGTGCCCAGCGAGTCCCTATGTAGCAGCGACTTTTCCCTTGTAGATCATGAGCAGGTGGGCGGCGTCGTTGGGGTCGCGGGTGTAGGCGCGACCGGAGGCATTCATCGCCGTCCGGATACAGTGCATGCATGCAGGACGGAAATCGCGTTCCGAACGCTCGACCGCTGCGTCGCGCACCATCTTGGCTGTCGATGCGAAGAAGGACCCCGACCCGCAAGACCCGAGGACCGCGTCACGGTTGAGCCAGCTGCCCCTGTCGAGCCTCTCGAACTATCCTGCTACTGGCCCGATATCGCCAAAGCCATAAAAAAGCGGTATCGGGAAACTCACCTGCTCGATCTGCGACGACACGAAGCTCGTATTCGACGGGCTGCAAGCTCGACGGCCTTGGGATGAGCTCCGTCTGACCGCGCTAAGACAGAAGCGCACCCTTCTCACCGCCTGCGGACACGTCCTGGGAAAGGATTGCCTCGAGACCTGGGATAGGACCTGCCACGAGAGCAACGGGCAGACAAAGTTCAGCTGCCCCTGGTGCAGATTCGACCTGAATCCGCCGCGATGCTCCGCCCATCGCCTCACCGCGGTCACCGACCTGGGGATCGCCATTGAACAGCTTGATATGGGGGTCAACGTTGACGTGATCCAACCGAGCGGGCACAGCAACAACGAGGACGCAGCCCATTGCAGCAGGTGCCAAGAAGAGGGCCAGACCCGCCACGACCTAGGGCTAGATCTCTACGGCCACCGACGGAATCCAAGTCCTCGGAATAGTCCCAGATTGGAGGCACCGACAAATGGTCAGGGGCAGCCAGATCCGCTTATGGACTAGGGGTAAAAAGATGCATGCCGGGGATAGAATAATGGTGTCTTGAGCATCGGGAACATAACCAGACTGCACATGGGGTAAGATTGGAGTGCCTTTACACAGCGAGCCGTACAAGATCGAGTACCGAGAGCTTGACGAAGCTACTGGAGTGGAATATAGAGCTGGAGGGTTATGGCAGTATATGGTGTTGACGATTGGCTTTTAGGGACGACTTCATGCTTATTATACATGCTAGAGACTTCTTTTTAAATCTAATTCACTTGTTTTTCTTATAAACTACTCTCTGTCTATCTCAGCTCCGCCTCTTTCTACAACAAAATTTGGTCGAGAACTTTCTCGGTGAATGATACCTGTCTTGGGTCTTGGGTGGATTAGCCACAATATCGCGTGCCATAAAACCCAATTCTTTGACAAAGTTAAGTTTTTCGCCCACCGTTATGCACATGCTCCAACACCAGGTTAACTTCGGCGGTGACTTCTTGTTTCCTTCTTGATGCTTTGTCCTGGCGTGGGTCTCTGACGCCACTGGTCCATCTTATTCTTTTTCCAACCTTACTTCAGCACCTCGCCATTAGGGTCTGAGCAATGTGCTGCAAGATTTGGGTTTAGAAGGTTCAAAGCAAGCCGAAAAACACGAAATTCCTGTCAATTTCCTAAACTTTGAACTCTTGGCGCGGCCCCTGAACGAGTAGTTAACGCACACAAACATCTTGACCAATTCTTCCACGACACCCGACATTGATCAGACTATCGCCAACGAAAGCCAAGAAGCACAAGAAGCACAAGAAGCTCTACAACGAAGGCGCCGTTCAAACCGCAAGAGCAAGACCTAGCCTCTTTATCAACAGTCCGAAACGATTACTCTTTAAAGACTCTTACTTTGCCGTCCATCCCTCGAGGCGCCACAGAATGCAGCGAAACGAGGAAAACCAGGTCCCAGAATTGGATCTGCGGGATGTGCGACCAACAAGGCGCAGGACGATTTCCGAGCCTCCAAGAGCCTCGCGGGCATCGACTACCGAGTCGGTGTCTAACAAACCAGATGGCGAGACAAAATCCGGCTGTTTCTGTTCCCCCACCGCCGAGCGCGAGACAACGTCGGAATGTTTCTGGCCGACCATTCTCGGGCACATCCGCGCTCCACAGGCAGGAATCAAGGCCGTCGTGTGCGCCATCTGCCACGATTCAGAGCTCGTCATTCCTGGGCTCCAACCCTCAACCAGCGACAACCTCGAAGACGCTGTCCTACTGGCCTGCGGACATGTGCTGGGAAAGGACTGCGTCAAGACCTGGAAGGACAATTGCATGGCAGGCCGAAAGCACACCTGGTCTTGTCCCATCTGCCGGGCTGATCTGAGCCCGCGCCGGTGCAAAAAGCACAGGGACATTGTTGACCTGACTAGGCTTGATGAGACCTCGGAAGTCTTTCGCAACCATGAGTCACGGATGGAGGCCAACGAGGAGGTTTCCCGCCAGTGTCGAGATTGTCAGAGGTATCATCTGGGGCTCCGCCCGACGCCGCGGTCCGAGGTCGAGATAGAAACCCTTCGGAACATTCGGAACATTCGGGTCACCTATCAAGGGTTATTATCCGGTCTTCTATCAACACCACCTCAAAACCGCGAGCTTGGGGCAGAGAGATATGACTTGCTTACGCAATATTTCATGGACCATGAGCAGCATCTACCGGGCGTGCGACCTCCATGGATATATTGGGGTTCCCTCTTCCCGAGGGACCTGACGGTCCGCGGGCCCCCGACACCGCTGTCCGAGGATGAGATAGAAGCCATTCGGGAAAATTATACTTTGTTATTATACCGTCTTGCAGCAGTACCACTCCGAAGCCGGTCCCTTAGGGCATCCAGATATGTGAGGGCTAGGAGATATTTCGAGGATCATAAGCAACAGTTGTCGGGCTTGGACCCTCCCTCGCTAATTCTCGGTTTAGCCCGGGCAGAAATTCTTGCATCTGTACGGGATTACGAAGCATTGGAAGCAGGGTTAGCAATGAGCGGCTCCGGAGCTAATTCGGGGCCGGGCACAGAGGGGGATGATGAGCGCAGTACGTACTAGGAGTAGGTACCGCTCTACCATCGGTTTGCGTGCCACTTGCCCTCTATATACCATTACGACTTGCCTGCTCATTTAACGGCGGCGGGTACATCCATCGACGGGCACGTCAGAGCCTCTGCGGTGTTGTTACAAGACATTACCTACGCGGCAGTCTGTGCCATGATGCCATTCAGCGCAATGCGATCTACGAGGACCGCTACTTCTTTCTATGTACCTTTTGCTTTGGATTCTTCCTCGAGGGCATCAGGGATTCGCGATAGTTGGGATCCTAAGTTTGGAATATCCGGATTTCGGGCAGGCGCATGAAGATATTTTCTTGTGGCTTGATTTGGGGAAAGTTTGGCTTGTGGATCATGTTGTTCAGAGTTTTCAGAGTTTTCATGTTGGCGTATTGTGGGGATGTCAAATTTTGAACAGCGTGGGCGTTTAGGTTTGGATTTGTGTTTTCTGAAGAGGGTTTATTTATTGGGAGAAATCTTCTAGAGGGTGGAATAAAGTTTGCTTTGGGTTTGTAACCTCCAGCCGCATCTTTCGTGATATCCTGTGCTATTGCTAATGGCGGCGCCACCTACCAGTATCTGAACTCTGATTTCTTGCACTGCTCCCGTGCAGACCTAAGACAGGCTAACGCCTGTATCATCTTCCAGTCCTTCCTCCTATCTGCTGTGGGCTTGGATAGTAACTTAAGTCTTCTGAGCATCTTTGCTTGCAGGGTTAGCAAGAGCGGAGTATACTCAATGACATCTCGAGTATCATAAGGACCAATCGTTCATATAGTTTGGGAGCAGAAACCCACCATGCGAAGAAGTTTGCCATGAAAGCTGCCCTGGTTCTTCTTCGTGTTGAGAAAATTCGTGTAAGCCTTAATATTTACTGGGCGTATTGGCTTAACATCATGGATTCTATCGCTTTAATTGCGCAGCTATAAAAAGACCTCGAACTTCGAAGACTCAATAATATCTCAGTATCATAAAAGACCAATCGTTCATATAGTTTGGGAGCAGAAATCCACAACATCGAGAAGTTTGCCACGAAAGTTGAAGCCTTGAAGGCGAGAACCGTATATAAAATTGAGTTCATGGGTAAGGTTCAGGTTTTGCGATACAAAAAGAAAGAAAGAAAAGATCCCCAAACTTTTCGAAGCATCCCAAATCTTATATAGAGTTTAGGAATTGGCCCTTCAAAGTATGGGACAGTTTTCCTGCCAGTGCCTTTTGGGAGAATAATATATAATATGCCCCTTCGCTCCCCTTTGGATTCGTTCCCCCGTTTTTCTATTTCCTTCACAGATCTGTCATCGACATACTTGCAACACAACTTATCGAAACACCAGTTCCAACAAAGATACATCCGCACATCTTCAGTAATGGCCTCCGAGTCGATGACGGTTGCAGCCATGCAACTGGCAGCAGCACCGTTCAACCAGCCCGATGAGATCTCGACGGGATATGTTGGCCTTACGATGCCCCAGCACCAATTCGGTCCCCTTGGGGAATACCGCTCTGTTTCAGATACAGACAATGTGAGTTAACTTGTTTAATATTAAAGGGTATTTTACTAATAGTATTAAGTACCAGAGAGAACTAGCGATGGCAAATCCTTCGAACAAGCGGTCTTGTCCAGCTGTTGTGGGCATATTATCGGGAACCGATTGCAGAACGAATTGGCGACAGCAATCCTTGACAACCTCCGGCCAACATACCTGCCCACTCTGCAGGGTCCCGGTCATCGAAAAGACATGTTTGCTCCATTCGCGGTGGTGGACAATCAGGGATGTCGAATTTGAGGGCCGGTATTGTGAAAACTTTGAAAAAGGCTTGCAGACGATAAGAAAGTGTCTGGCCTGTAAGAGCTGGAGGGAACGGCTGCAGCCACCATCGGACGCCATCATTGTGCAGGTACAGTACATGATCTTCCTGCGCGTGATTTGCCAGGCAGGAGAGGCGGGGGAAAGGGAAGCCCGTGAGGTGCTGGACCGTTTGAGCACGTTGCCTCGTGAATTGGTACTACATGACTGCGAGATGGGCTTTGGCAAATCTTCCGGAATATTTTGGAAGACCGAATGACTCTTAGAAGGGCGGTTGGAGCGAGGATGCACAGAGCGGCGACTCGAGTTTGGGAGGAGACGGGCACACCGATAAGTGCAGAGAGACTTGAATCAGAGCTGCGCAGTCGCTGGGAAGATTGGCGGCGATGCGCCTTTTATCGATAACCACTAGATGTCCGGGGGTCGTCGGTTAAAGCATCGGAATAGCTTTGAGGTTTTGGAAATTTTGTCGTTCAAAATTTGGTGAAAGCTTGGTTCGGTCGGCGAAGGAGTACCGGTAGCGTTAGCAGGGAGGTCTTGTCTCTGCAGGTGATGTGATTTAATTGTAACATATCTGGCCAGTTGTGGAGCGCTAGGACAGGGCGAAATCGACCTCGATCAAACTTTTCGGGTTATGCTTTCTGGGAAAGTGGTCCTTTAGCAAATTCAGGGAGGTCCGTCCACAGTACCCTTTTGCATTTGCTGTTTCTGGTGGCCTGGGTCTGCCTGCCCAGCGTTGTGTACGTGTAAGTACGGTCACAAAATAGATTACAAACCGGAACGGTATGAAAAAGCTGTTTTGGATAGGAGCTGTCGTCGAAGCCCAATGAAGAGTGCCACACCACTCAGTGTAATGTGCCCATTGCCAGGTCCCCGGGCCAGTACTCACGACCTTACAACACCCCTCAAGCCCATAATCCATCCAAAATGACTCTCCACAAGCTTGATTATAATCCCACACTCTTCACATCTCTCTTCCAAGCCGTTCCATCCCCTTCACCATGACCCCCTATGTACCAACATGTACCTCACCCCCTGCATCAGACGATATCACCCTTGCCAGCCTGGAAAGAGGCAGACTCGATACCATGGTCCAAACTTCTTCTTCGTCCATCTCGTCTCCGTGACCAAGGCGGTACATACCTCATTATAGGAGGAATAAAACCTTCTCCAGGGGCCTTTTTACAGGATGAAGGAGATGTTTCTTAAAGCTACGGACGTTCGGTGATGTTAGAAATCTAGTGGAATGTCTTATTTAAAATCTAGCTGTCTTACCGAATATACCCGTTAGGAGTTTTATTCTGATTATAGTAGACTTTCCAAGAACTGGGGTAGAACTAAGCCATATTAGAGACTAGGGGTATTTTAGCTCTTAACTAGTACTTTGCTACGAGGTAAGGGCTTATTTAAACCTGAAAGATATTTCTATATATTGAGCTCAGTACATTGTATAAGGGCAATCTTGACCCTAAACTTAGATTTTACGCTATTTCCAGTAGTTGACTACGATGAACACGGCAATTTGACTTTGAAAGGGTTTAAATATATGGGCGTTTAGTTGGCCTTTATGTACTATGAGCTTCTATTTTGCTATCATGTTATGAGGCCAGAAATGACATCTAGTTCTGTGAACTAGGTTTACATGACTGGGTCTACTGTCCTATAACGGTGAAATGCTGGTTGGAGAACCGAAGATCAGTTCTTCGTCACGTTCATAGTCTTGTAAGTGTGTTGCCAGTTAATTATCCTCGAACTGGGGCAAGTCTGGGTCACAGGATCTCTGACTCGGGGGTCCTTGTCCTTGGGCTCATCCTCCTTGTTATTTCGACAAGCACCCACACACAAACACACATACAAACACCCACCACCACCTCGCAATGACTCTCGAGTGTTGTGTTCGTCCATCTTCTTGCAGAACGCCTGCTTTGGTGTCGTCGTTGTTTCTCTTTGACAATCATTTACACATACATGTATACACGTAAGCATCCCCGTCTGTCCTCATGTACTCTCTAGGGCATCATCCACTCCACCGCCACATCAAGTTGTTGGCGTCGGGACCAGCTTAGATCAAAAAGAGATGGTGGCCGCAGGTCCAGCACGGACGAGTCGGGTTTCCTTGTGCGCGAAGTACCTGGCTTGTCTTAGCCGCAGAACCAGCGGGCAGCGCCAGTTCAGGCAACGCGGGTCACTAGCCGTCCTGTAGCGGGCACCCTATTCAGCGACGACGAGCAGAGCGCCAAAGAGGTCAAAGAGCCGGCGCCTGAAAGCGTCGCCGTGGCCAACCACAAAAAAACCCTGCCCCAGTGGCCGTTGTCCTCCATGAGCCATTATCTAATAGAGATGAGCTCGGTGGTGGTGTCCCTAGCCCGCCCCCCTCCCAGACGCGCTTGCAGGCTACTAGGGCACGCGCATCTGTGTCCCGTGGCCGTAGTCACGATCGCCCTAGAAAGCGTACCCGTGGCAGCATAAACGGCAGCATAGATACCAATATTACCAACAAGGACAAGGATAACAAGGAGGAGAGTCCCCTGCGCAATTCTACTATTACCCAGGGGTCGGATTTGGGCCATGGTTTTGGTATTGGCAGGTGACCATCGTCGAAGTCGTCTTGGATACAACATCCGCGACGGTCTCGTCGCTCTTGCTCTGCTGAATTGTCGCTATTCATTGTCTCGGCGCCTCTATTCTAGGTACATACTCGTAGAATGGATTTTCGAATGTTTTAGCGGTGATAAAATTCGCAAAAGGTGTGCATGTTCTGCTAGTGTGGTTGATGCAGAGGAGAAAACACCGTGAATCGGGTGGTATAGGCAGGAAGGCGCCACAACGGCCTTGCGTTGCGCCTCGCTGATTCTGAGCTCCTGGTCATGATGGACTGGCCCAAGGCATCCTCCTGCTTTGCGTGTGCCCGGCTTGCCTCGCCAAAAGCGGACTTAGCAATGAGCATAGTGGTTCTTGAGGCGTTCAGAATTTGCCTTGGTCGCTTCGGCCTCCTGAGACGGGTCCTCTGGTTCTAATTCATGCGCTTGTTGGAAAGATAATGGGGGGTAGCCTTCTCCGAGCGTGTCTTGGCAAAGGCCTCCACAAGCCCACTTTACTGTGTAGAAGGAGACATGGTTGTGGCTTCAACTAGTCCGGGAACCACCAGGGATAGGATAGGTGTGACGGTGGCGCTGATGGCGCTGATGGCATCACTACGTCCAAGACGCACGACGTTGATCTTGTGGAAAGATCCGCCGCTGGTCTTGACGCCTTCTTTGAGACGGATAACCAATTCATCAACCGCAGCATTTCCGGGGGCGCAGACGAGCAGCTGCTTCAATGTGCCGCCTCAATTCGACGTTTGCTGGCGTCTTTGCATTGTCTTGCCGCCTTCGACATTGTGCCTCATGAAGCGATGGCCTGCCTGACTACCCTGATCGCTGGGGAGATTGGCCCTGGGCAGAGCGACGATCGGACTCGTAGGTAGTCTTGAAATGGGTGTCACACGAGTTCTCGACTCTTTCTTCCCATTCCTGTTTTCGACCTCTGAATCCTCTGCTGGCCGCTTCCCATTTTCGTTGAGAGCTCCCGGAACCTAGCCGACCAGTTCGGTCAGAAGATTGCCGTAAATTGGCAAGAGCTTCCGGTACGGCGCGTCCAGCTTGCCGTCGCTAACCACGAAAAGTCGGACGTCGCGTGATCCGCTGCCAGCAAAATCGAGAGGAGGCGCCGCGTGCTGTGCTTGGGGGCGGCCACCAAGTTCCTCCCAAGTGTACCCCGGTGGCGGAGAGGAGTCCAGCATGGCCTCGGTGACGACTTGTTCCATGCGGGGGCTGTAAGGCTGATGTTGAGATTGATGCAGTGAACTCCGGTCGTCGGTGGCGCGGCAAAAATGATCCATCATCAGATCGTTCAACAACGCCCACGGTACGCAGATAACTTGGAACTGCTGGGGTACGTCTTCCCTGTCTCCGTAGCGTGTGCTTCTTCTTTGCCTTTTGTACTGCCTTCTGCTTTTCCTGGTGTTCTCAATGCTGGGGTCCTCTTCAAGAGAGATTGTGAAGGTGATTCGGGCTTCTGGCAGTGAATGCCGTCTGGCAACAAGACGAAAACGCATCTCGCTGGCTTCATTGTAGTCGATTTGGTCGGCGTGTCGCATCGATCGAAGAGGCCCGGATTCATCGAAATTGGGCAGCAAAAGAGAAGAGTTGTTTCAAAGATGGAGAGCAAATGTAGCTGCTGGTTTTGATCTTCTCAATGAAACTGGCGGTTTCGGCGTCGTCGTCGTCGTCGAGAGTTCCGGTTGAATTGTTTGCTTGATTCGAATCTTCTTCGATGGAGCCGCGGCCCGGGGTATTCCCAACGCCTAACGCCAAGCATTTAAGCAGACAGAACAACTAGAGCTAAACAGTTATCTTCGGCGTCGCCGACGTCGTCCCCACATCCTTCATCCTCGCCTAAACCCCTTTCACCTAGTAGACCTTTCATCAGAGAGCGGTCAATGATCCTGCAAGCCCTGAATGGCTTCCTTCAAGTCGTTGAGGCTTGGACCGCATGTTCTGGGTCCGGGGGATCCGTGAAGGTCCTCCCTCAAGCGATTGGCCGACCTCGCGTCAGAGAGCGTCAATCTCCGGGTGGCCATTCTCGGCAGGGATCTCAAGTTCAGGGTTCTCCGACTCTGACTCGGCGCCGTGATGTCGAGTCGAAGGGGCCTTGGAGCTCCCAGAGGCAGGGGAGGAATGTGCCGCGCTTGGCCCGCAATTGTGTGGCGGATGGCGGATGGCGGTTACAGGTGGGATGTGGAAAGAAAAGTAATTCTGGGTAGACCAACCCACACAAGAAGAAAGCATGCATATCGAGAACCAGACGAGGCCACAACACTGAAACCACGAGAGAACTGGAAGTGGGACTGGCCAAAGCGCAGTCGAGAGCAGGCGAGAGTAGGTGAGAGTAAGCGGCCCTGCTTCCATGTTCCGATATAGACACCGGTATCATTGAGCTCTGCAGCTTGTATAGAAGGTCGATCTTCAGGTCGCTGCCGGACCGCGGGCATGGTGTAGCTGTTCTGGGGCAGCTGAACAGGAAGTCGCTCTGGGAGTGAGCGCATTCCACGCTGGTCGGAAGTAGGCTTCACCGTGTTCCAGTCCTCGTGAAAGGTCTTTTCGAGAAGCTCGTTGACTTTGGAATCCGGAGTTTTTGTGTGTTGTGGCTAAATTAGTCAGTGTGACAGCCGTTGAGATGTTGGGGTGCTTGTTATGGCGGGCCGGCGGATGACAGGGTTAAGGCCCAGTACATCGGCTACGAAGAAGCTGTCGAGCTCCGGTTTGATTGCAGTGTAGCCCTGCAGGTGGCTCCTGGCATTCACAGGGATAGTGGGGTTCGCAAGAGGGGCTTGATGGGATTGTAAACGGATTACGGAAATGTGGGAGCCAGGAGTTATGGTACCGTCTGAAACCTGTCTTGCCAATGGTTTAATCCCGCCCGGAGAAGAAAAGGTGGCGTTCCGTCTTGATATTCGTTCCCCCTTGACTCCAAATAAGGGCACAACATAGAACTATCAGGCCGAATATTCTTTTTCTTTATAAATCGAATTAACGACGGTTTTCGATAGATCAAGCTGGGATTAAGGTCTAGAGTAAAGATCTCTATAAACTCTAGTTCTCCTCTTGTAGGAGAGATCAAGAGTATAAGTAAGAGGGATCAAGAGTACAAGTAGGGAGGGATCAAGAGTATAAGTAGGAAAAACCAAAAGGCTTAATAGTAAAGATTAAGAGAGTCTACTAGATCTTATATATATTCAGAGACTGCTTACCTATTCCAGCATACTATTTACCTGTATTATGACCTTATTCATCTTTATTAGGATCCTATTTTCTACATTTCAAGGTGATACAATTCTGTATTATGTTGCTTTTTAGGTGTATCAACGAGCTGTTAAAATATATCAAGACGCCTAACGCCATTCATCTGTATCAAGCCCCACCCTTCTTATCTATCACCCAAAAACAGAATCTTGTGATTGCACGTGCAGCAATTGCCCCTCATATATACCCTCACATTATCAAAAGCATTGCTCCTTTCGTCAGTCGTCAGAACCTAGAAGCTTTTTCCAAGGAGCACCTTGGCGACGAGAAAGGGGGCTTCAAGTAGCTCTCCCTCGGCGATTCTAATCCCTCCAAACGATTTCAACGAATTGGTTAGATCATGTTACACCCGGCAGCAGAGGCGCTTTTCATATATCTTAGGCGCTGTTTACCTGTATCAAGGAGTTATTCACATATATCAAGACGCAATTCACATGTAATAAGCCAATGTTCACCTGTATGATTTTCATACTTTAGGCTGCCACATATAGCAGAGAATTTTATTCAACACAGAAATTACACACCCAAAGGAGCTTGTAGCCTATAGCTATGTCAAAGAGAACTGTTGGTTGCAATTTAATGTAAAGACGTCTGAAGTGGTGAAGTCACGGACCCAGATCACGTTGCACGAGGCCTACTGCTGCGGCAGGCTGTTATGCGTTGTGATCAGGTCTGTTGTTCTTACTTTTTCTATCTCGGTTCTCTGGCCTCGCCAGAGAGCCTCTTATAGTTGTGAATGGTGGCAAGCCATTACGCGTCAGTTTACGCGGCTGTGTCAACTTATTACAAATACATGGTTCTGGCCACTGCCAGAACCTTCGCTTACAGCGTTTGATCCAACAAGAACAATTATATCGAGAAGCTCGACTACCGGGTAGCGGCAACCACAGGGATGTTGCGTGCTGGGATTGCGACGTTTCCATGTAATAGAGAATTCCCCAAGAGACGTTGATATCATAACGGTCCGACCGTAGTGTGGGTTGGTGTTCTTGCCACTCTTGACCTCGAATGGCCTGGATTTCCAGCAGGAGCGGCCAATTGTTTAACTGGGACAGGGCTGAGAACAAACTCGTCAGAATCCGAGTTCTCTCTAATGGTGGGGAGAACGATTGAGCGAGTGGCCGCAGACTCATCGCCTGCCGTAAGCGGCGCGAGGCCAGTGCTCGACTTGCGCGCGCGGAGGTCGTTGGCCTTCGGGGGCTCCGAGCCGGGTGTCGCGATCGATTTGCGAGTGCTCTTACCGCCGGCAGCTTCTGCCGTGACCGCGTCGGGCGAGCCTTCTCGGTTGCTCTGTTGCGTATCGTGGTGACTTGAAATCTTAGGATTCCCTTAGGCTGGGGCTTGTCACATAGGTCGTTGATCTTCTTGCCTCGAAGGTTGCGAGATGGGTGCCGCGATCGAATCGAGAGCGTTAGCATCGTTGCTCTTCGAAGACCCCGAGCTGCGTCAGGTTTCGGGCACTCCCCCGTCAGATATGATGTTCAGGCTCCCAGGAGCTGTCTTGCTTATGTATTCCTTTCCAGCGCCACCTTGACGAGTTTATTGGCAATCTTGTCCTTCTCCACGGCCTTAGCCTTGTGAGTGGGTGCTCGGGTAGTTGGACTGAGATGCAGCTGCGTATGCCTGTCCCAGGCGACGGGTTGTCAGGTGGGTTACTGTGATACGGTCGACAACGGCTTCGGTGTCGTCGAAGGTAGCAACCACGCTGGGGCAGCCCTGTGCTCTGATGCGCACGCGGGGATGCTTCTCGAAGTCGTTCTCTGAGGAAAGGGGATGTTGGTGGGACCTCTGGAATGATTTTGGCCGCTGGGGCTGAGGCTGGTCGCTGAGTCGAGAACGGCGATGGCGCTGCTCGTCGCGAAGGCCGCGAAGGCCGCGAGCTGCGTGTGGTTGTTTTCAGATTCGCCCTCGTCAGCTACCTCCTCATTTCTGAGAAAAGCATGCCCCAAGCTGCTATGGTGTAGCGTCGCTGAAAATTGTAATAAGGGAAAGTAGGGGTCAGCGTCAGTATCTTCTGCAAGGCAACTTGCTTTGGTTTGCTTTAACAACCCGCCAAGAATTGCAATCTCGACTCTAGAGACTGTACCAAAAAATCAGCAAGTGCAACGGATGTTACAGCTCTGTAAAGTCACCGCAGCGTCGCGTATTTCTTGGCAAGATCATCCAAGAACGAGCCAGTGGCGTCGGCGGCCCCAGGGTCAGGCCAATGGCCAGCGCTTAGCGGTACCTATACGTGTACTTCAGCCCTGACCGCCTCAAGCCCTACGCTGCTTGAAGGTTTTCAGCTGAAGGCTTCCTTCCGACCTCGGCGGTAAATAGCTGCCAATCCACGGGGTCTGCGCCGAACAGGGTGACGGGGGTTGAGAATAAGAGCGTGCGGGGTGGTTTCCACGGTATTTCAAGAGGTTCAGAGTCCGTTAAATGTGATTCCATCTACCCCCCTATTATTCCACTATCCTATTGGTACGGCTTGTAATCGCTCTCTTTCACTCCAGCAGCACAGCGGAACCTTTGACAAAATTCCAAAATCAAACACCCCCTACGAGCCACTCCAAGTAACTGAGCGGGGGCCGCCCTCAGTCCGCCTGCTGCATATCTTCCATCCACAAAACCAGACGACCCGATTTGCTGCAGTCCCTCAGTCCACAGCCTGGCTCCCGATCTCAAATTCACCGCTCTCTTGTATGAATACAGCAGGTTGGGTTGGTGGCTGAGTTGTATGGTCGTTCCGAACGGACGCTCGCATGGATTGGAGTGGAAAGTGGAAACATACGACAGTGATGTTGCGATAGCGGTGGTGGATAAAGTTGGTCGGAGGATGTTGGCCAAGTCGAACAGCAAAGATTTGAAAGGAGACGGAGAGGAGGGAGCGTCTTCAGCTCTCGAGGAGTTTGAGAGGCTCACTGCCGGCGCGGCAGCAGCGGAGTGGTACTTACAGGAACCTGATAAGCTTCTGAAGCTGGTTACTGACCTGATAGAGGAGTACCTTCTCATGCGTCTGATGCACTAGGATGCGTACGGGGTTATCTCAAAGTACTCAAACGAGAAAGCCGGGACAGCTTGGGACTTTTCTGAGTGGACTGACGCTGAGAGGAAGAACTACGAGCTTTTGTCACGACCTTCAGCGTCGAGGCACCTGCCCTCTGCCGTTTACGCGGTCAATATCGCCAGCCTCGCCCAACCAAAGACAACAGATTCTCCCTCATGAGAGTCCTCGTCGAAGCGCACTGTAACTCCAATGTGCGATATGAAGTCTCCTGGCATCAAGACAGAATCTATGGCCTTGCGAGGATAGTAGTTGACATCCCGCACTTGGAAAGATTTGGCTTCAAGATTAAATAGGCACCAGGTTTCTTATATACTAGTCCTACTCTTATAGAATAGATGCTTTTTAATTAGCTGGAATAAATACTTTGAATGGCTCGAATAAATGCCTCGACTGGACTGGAACAAATGCCTTGACTAGCTAGAACAGATCCCTTGACTAGTTTAAATAAATACTTCGACTGCCTCGAATAAATGCCTAGAGTAGTAGATTGAAGGCCAGACGGTGATTCAGCCAGGCACACGCTGGTATTAGCGGCGGCGGAATTCACCTTGCAAGTTAAGACAGGTTGTTACAATAAGGATTAGTGGTAGGGGACTAAGCTCTACAAGTATGTACATTTATGAACATATAAGAAAAGAATCTTCGCCCTTGCCCCCCTTGTTTTATTTTTGTTTTGTTTGTGTTTTCCCTTTTCTTCTTCTTCTTTTCTCTCTCGTTTTTATATCAGGCTCCCTCATTCCCTTCCCCTTCCCCACTGCACCCCCTCCTGTCAGTTGGAATAGGGGTTCGGGAGTCAGCCACTTGTGGGCTTGAACTCAGCCAATTGCCCTGACCACTGATCATTGCCCTGCATCCATCCACTGTTGGCGGAATCTCGGCTAATTTGGGCCTTTGATCATCTCTTTCACTGAACACAACTAGTTCAATCAATTCAGACCCATCCTTTGTTGACTACAGAACGTTTCCCACCAATACCTCCCGCCTTTATCTTGTCCTCGCGCTCCTTATCGCCGGTCGAAATCTCTTCCAGGTGCTGTTGTCAAGATGCCAAGTGTGGGGGTCGAAAAACTTGGCAGATAGAATCTCCCTTTTTTTCTTGACCAAGTCGGGGTCCTCGGCATGGTCCGGGGTCAGCCTCTGAACCCAATCTCCTCTTCCTTCCTCATCTTCCTCCACGAAAAACTTGTGGCATTTATGAAACCCAGCCGTGTTGATTGCGTTGTGACCACCCATCGATTTAACATGAGCTTCGAAAGTCTCGTCCGTATATAGGCGGAAGTGCCATGGGTCGGTGGCTCGAAGAGGGGCAAAATAGGGATCCGCCAATAGACTTTCATCTAGCTTGTTGCTCTGCCGGGTCCTAATATCAAGGAATTCTCGTATAAGGTTCTCACAAGCGAAGCACCTAAATCCCCAGTCGAGTCTGGGAACTCCAGGGATCACCGTCCGGATATTGCCGACTAGCCAGGGAACCCGGGGACGCAGCTTGTTGATAACCTCGCGCTGGATGTCGTGCGGCCACCGTGTCATCCATATCGGCGGGAGCAAGCTTTGGCGGAGCCGATAGGAAGCCCAGCTATGGTCAGCCCAGCTTTGCCCAGGGCCATCGCCTCCTGACTCCTCTCGCCAAATCGCTTTGATCTTGCCTATGGCATCTTTACCATAGTATCGCAGTGCCACGTCGTGGACTTGACTCCCTGCAACAACTCTTCGGAAGCCCCACTCCTGAATTTGTTTCCAACGTGGGTCTGGATCGGGGAGGCCGAGAATCAAGGCCATCTGAGACTGCAAATTGTCATCATGTTTGAGGATCTCGTTCTCCACGTAGGGCAATTCAGCAACCGCCATCTGCTCCGACACAGGAAGTCCCCATGCTCTCATAGCATTTGAGGCTCTGAAGATCTGGAACCTGTGGTCCCCTTCGCAGAACCTGCAGAATCTTTCAAGGGAGAGCAGGTTCATACGATCACCGGGCAAGCCACACTGATCGCACGGGATCTGAACGAGCTTTCGCAGTAACTGGCCAGCTGTGATGTATTGTGCGACTGGGATTGTTGGCGATAGCAACGTCTTCAAGAGATGAGGGAGTCTGAAAGACAAGGTTTTCCAGACTGGAAGCGAGTGTACCGTCACCTCCGCCATGCGATTGACCCTGCGGAGCTGGAGCAGGGACTGGATGGTGCAATTGTCTAGAATGCGCTCGAGAACCTCTACAGGTACGCCGCTCAGTGCTCCTAGGTCGTATGTGGTGGGACCCTTGCTTTGACTAGGCAGTCGCTCGAATTCAGGGACCCGTTCGATATGATTTTGTTCCCAAGAATCGAATTCATTGGCATGATTGCGCCGCAGCAGCCGCCAGGTACGGTCGGGCTGCATACGGTCGGCATCGGTCATTGGCCAAAGTGTATGGCCTACCCCCTCTGCTTCCATTTTGCGATAGGTCGAGATCAAGGATGCTATGCTGGTAACATAGCGAGCTTCGGTTGGACGGCCGGTCTTGTTATGGTCCAGCTCTGGATCGTAGAGAAAGTTGCCCTCCAAGCTGTCGTGGTCCCAGGTCTCGTCCTCTGTGATTCTTTTCATGTTGTTGCCAGGATGTCTGTGGCCGGAGGTCTGGTGATCATCTGCCTCGGGCTCGATGTCGCGACCAAGAGGCTCGGGGTGGGGAAAAAGCGATGTGCCGACATTGGGCTTAGGCGGGCCGTCGAGTACAAAACCCCATTCGGCCGCATAATCCTCAATGCTGAACGCCGGTGTTTCCGCCATGTCGAAATGGCAGCGTCGAAGTTAGGAGTGAGTTGCGTCTTTCTGGGGTGACACGAGCGGTGAGAACCGGTCGGGGAGGGACAAGATCTACGACTCGTTAGAATAACGAATAGAGTCTACAGGAATAACCAATAGAGTCTAGAGGAATAAGGAATAGAGTCTAAAGTTAGACTAGAAGCGTAGTGAACTTACTCTAGTCGAGGACTAAAAAGATCCGCACGGTTCTCGCTGCAAGGAGGATATCCGAAGAAGGAATGCAGAGGAGACGACGAGAGGGGTAGATTGATGCCGCTGCTCTAGAGTGGGAGTTCAGGCGTTGTCGGAAGGTGTGAAGTTTTCAGGATTTCTTTGGTGCTTCCAAGGTGCGGGTGCAGTGGTTTGGTAGATTTGGGAGAGAAGGGACAGTTCCAGGAATGGCGCTGGATGAACAAGTGCACTTGAAGCGGTGCGGTTGTGGCTGATGGCCGGGAAAAGTGCAGTGGGGCTGAGCAAGGGGCAACGAATCCCAGTGGACGAGTAAACACAGTTTTAGGTATCGGGCGGGGCAGAGTGCGTGTGGCGCCAGCACTGAACTTTGTTCAAACCCGGAAAATCAGGAGACGTTTCGGTCACGATACAGAATCCCAGGGCAACCATACGGAGGGGGCGGGGCTCGAAGTTGAACAAAATCAGCACTCAAAAATCTTGCAATGACGTATGTTAGAGCTGGACCGTCCTGCCCTGGCACGCTCGTCTGGCGACAATTACAAAGACGCATTTCATTTCGTACAAACACTAGGAAAGCTCAGAATTGCGATCTGGCAATTGAGTATGCCCGCCTTGGTCCCAATTATTTGACGGATTTGCTACGAGGCTTTCGGGTGGGATGTAAGTCTGTACTGACTGACCAATGAGAAGCCCCGCAGCATTATCACCCTTTGATTGGCTAGCCCCGTTCGACGGTCCCAACCCTCTCACCATGGCTGAGAAGGGATTTTGCATCTTTCTCTGGGGTCTTTCATTATGAGCGATAAAGACTTCCGGCCTGCAATTTGACTGGGATAATTCGCTGATTCTGGTTCAGTTTACTGGCAACCCTTTATTCCCGTTGCCTCAGATCCATCCTTGACCCTGCCCAGTCATGAATCTGGGTCTTGTATACCGGAATACATTTGTAATCCGTTAAGCCTTAGGGATTCGGGTAGACCACGTATTGGACACTTGGGTTCGAGTGTTGGGAGTTTCAAATCAAAAATCCAACTCACCTTGCAGGACATCCAAGTCCCGTCCAGAAACATGCACGGCGGCAAATCGGCACCCACTTACCTTGCAGTTTTTATGCATCTTCTGAGCTGAAAATATCTGATGAGCTACGAATACCAGCACACCAAAGAGATGATCCTGCCGCTCCAACTTGTTCTTTAGAATATCCAGTTCTCCATCTGTTACGGAATACTCGTCTAGCAGCGACCATGTTTGAGAACCCTACAGGACGGCGATGGCTTGTCAGCCGTGTTACACATATCTCAGCTGCTTCCATAGTATGAACAAGAGATCAAGTTATTATTTCACGGCTTGCGCCTTGCTGGCTCTTCCACCTTCTTTTGAGAGCTTACGACTTTGACATCGGGGCTGCCGAAGTTCCAATTCACATACCTTTACATCGCCAAGTTCTCGTTGGCCTACGACGATCCGCTTGAGGCTACAGAAGAGTGTGCGCTGCGAACCGAGCGGCTAGAAAACCACGATTTTCACCTCTTCAGCGACCGTTTAGGAACGATCTCGCAACCTTCTCCAAAGTAAAAGTGCATCTCCCATATTACCATACTAACTTCGGTGTACCGTCTCGTATGTAAGGGATAGTAGTACATATACCTTGCTTAACTGGCACAAGCCCTATATAACCCTTTTCCTCCACAAACGGACGGGTCCTAGACTGCCGATTCATCATTTTGTAGTACGAATCCTTCGTGTTGAACTCGGCTGGCGTGTCCTTTGTTGACGGAAGTGGCTTCATGTCGCTTAAGACAGGGAACCCCTCGAATTTCACACCGAAGGATGCTCGAAAGGCTATCCACATTTTCATGTCGAGGACAAAGTTCCTGTCGAGGTCTTTCATCACACCGATATAGCAGGGATCCCCCAAAAGCGCCAGTCTCTGCTCGCGATTTTCGTTTCAAAATTCACGGTCAGTGGCTGGGTTTATTCCATTGTCTGTCCACAATTGCCTCAAAACGAACGCTATATACATGTAACTGGTTTCATTTATACGTCCCTTGGCTCACCAGTGAACCTTGAATCATCACAACAGCAAATCTGGAATCACAATATGGTACGGTGACTTGTATTTACAGTCGCGTATGAGGACTTGGATCCTGTCTCAGAATGCATCCCACCAGGATACTGCAGTAATTATTGAGATGCTCGAGTTAAATGGTGGCGTCAACAAAATGGCTCCTCCCGTCCGTCGTATTTGGCGTCCGCGCAACTTGATTCGAGACTATGAGGTGGTCGAGACCTCCTTCCAGATAGCTCATCCGGAGCACCAATTTTTCGAGTACGCCGCTCGCTCAGGTAGCTTACGTGGTTGGCTTGATGGGCGGCTTTTAGCTAATTGACGCATCTGGAATTCTCGGCTCGGATTTCGGTCGCAAGATGTGTTTGTTGCGGCTTGCAGTCGGACATTTTCATTGAGATTTTTTGTCATGTTAAAGCTTTAGAGGCAAGTCAAGGCGATGAAAATTATGACTGATACGGTTGCTCTGAGATGGGTTTGAGTTTCTTTTCTGCGGAACCAAGATCGCGACTTTGCGAACACACCGTGCTGAGCAGGATCAGCGTCGGAAACTCACAGGTCTGGAAGAAAGGTTAAGGTACTTTGCAATCCAAGGATTGGCCATGGCACAGCGACAAAACCTGAAAAAGCTCCCAGGTCAGATTCCATGTGGCAGCCTGAGTGAAGCTGATCAAAGGCAGCGAGCAGAGATGGATAGTGGCGGCCTTGAAGTCTGACAAGAATACCACTTTGGGAATTTTACGCAGGAAGAATGGCTGGATAACGTGAGAAGACGTAGGCGATGAGAACGTCTCCAGGCCTGGAAATAAACACCACGCCTTCATCGACTAGGAAATCGACGAGTGAATGGGTAGGAAAACGCCAACAAGGATCGCAAGCGGAAATTTGACCGTCCAATTGAACCCAAAAAGACCTCTGGTGTTATGAAAAACCGAAAGAAGCCACATTGAGGTTCGCACAAAACTGACAATCGAGGAAATCTCTCCCAAGACGTGTCGCCAATCCCACATCCACAACACCGAAAGATTTTCTTCCCCATATCACCACCAAAAGGCGCTGATTACAGTGAAAAAAAGAGAAAGCCCAGTCACCAAAGAAAGATGGTGCCAGTCTTGTGTGGAAAATAAAAAATTACGGTCGAGGAGGCCCCGAGGGGATACCAACTACAGCTGACACCGCGATGTGCAATGCAGGCCCTCTGTAGTGCTGCCAGGTTTTCTTGAGCTTCCGACAGCCAACCAAGGTAAGTATGAAGAAAAAAAAAGAGGAAAAGGAATTGGAAAATTGGCGAGGGAGAAGAGATATATATACCCAGGAGGTAGGGGACCGTGCACGAGCAAAGCAAGTGGGTACTGGCTGTGGTTTCACGTGCTTTTTCGGTTGATGACGCGGCCAATGACTAATGGGTGGGAATGGAAGGGCCTGGAAGGGTCATTTGGCGTTTTGGGGAAGGGATTAGAGTTTTCTGGGCCAAGGAAAAGTCAGGCCGGCAGGTGCCACGGTGGGGTTCTTGCCTGGATGGAAGATATTTTGAGTTTGGGTGGCAGAAGACCGGAGGATACTTTGGGGGAGAGCGGCGGACTCCGTTTGGCAATGGGTCCTCCTCGGTTAGGGAAGGGCAAGAACGGAACAGAAGCAAAACTGTCTCGACCCGACATGCTCGAGCTGCCTTGATTTGTAAGAGATTCATGGACTTGCATGCGGTGACTGTCGAGAGAGTGGCCGCAAAGGCGATGCATGGAATAGGAGGATCACCGGTAGAATAACACTATTAGACACGTGTTCCCCTGGTTAACTCAAAGTTGTTCGTTCCAATCTCAGGTCTATGAACATGGACACACTGTGACCACATGACTGAATCGCCAGGGGGTTGAGTCCTTGTAATTTATTCCAATTGCTGGCGGTTTGCAATTCAGTACTTGGTGACGGCCCGCTTTGCCGTCAGTCCTCGTACACGGTACTCAGCTTCTCATGTTCCCATGTTTCTGTTTGTTGGCAGACCATTTTCAAAAATATCGTGTGAATTGTGATACGAATGGCTGTTAATATTCAATTTGGTTTCGGTGGTGGTGAGAAACGCCTGACCAAGGTTTCGTATGGGCGAAACATCACGAAAGACAGATTCGTGTGGTGCCACACGCACACCAGGGTAGCCAGAGATTGGAGAAAGAGACTGTTCAATCCACAATCAAACAATCTTCAGAATGGCTACAATGGCCAGCAAGAACTCATGACATGATAGACTCGTATGTTGAAGTATCTCGTGGCGCGACCAAGAATTAGAATCGCATAGGAAGCCGGTGGCTTCTTTCGGAAGGACGGGTCTGTATAACTGCCAAATCCTTTACCTTCGAGGCGCCATCACGATACCTCGCGTACAGGAGCACACAAAAATATCACAGCAGTTGGCACAGACTTGCGGTGTTACGCTTGCAGAAATCCAAAGTCAGCAACGAGGCGGCGAGAAGGCATCGCGGCTGGAAGATCTGGCGCTAACCCGAAACAGAAGGCGAGGCTGGATCATGGTTCTTTTCGATATGTCCATCGCGTTTGCGAACTTTTGGATTTGGCATTTGAAATGGTGCTTTTATTAATACTTGCAGTCATGATTCTCGTCGTTCTTTTCTCGATCGCATTGTTTGATTTTGGACGATAAGGTTCAGGGTAGATGCCAACGCCACCGCCGCATACCGAGGTCAGAAATGCAATTTGAAACCCAGCTCATATCGCATGGAACTAACTAAGCATGGTCGTAACGGAAAGGGAAAGTAATTTTTGCTGGTGTTCAATCTTCGATCGTGGCGACGCTTCCAAGAGGATGCTTTGCGACAAGCACAATTCTCGGATCACAAGGCGACAGCACAAGAGCCGGATTCACACTACGTGGCATTCTTTGAGAGCAGCTGAAGCCTGACACCGATTGCGTTTCCTGGGTGGCCATCGCTGGTCATCGAAACACCAAGCCAGTCATAAATACGATCGCGAGCGAGGCAGCGAATCCAGCAAGAGTCCAAGGCACAATCATCCCCAAGGCAAGCGACACAGCCAAAGAACCGACATGTTCACAGATGACTCTTAATCTGACACAAAGCACAAAACACCAAGCAGTACGCTGCACCACAAAGAGTGATGAATGACAATGAAGATCCTTCTTCACCTTGATACACAAGGCATCGACGGCAACGAAAGAAGAAGAAAGTTTGAACAGTGTGTTCGATGGGGTTTCCAAAAATTCCCTATCCAGCCGAAACCAGACAGAAGCGGTCAAAGGTGTAGTTTTCAACTAGCAAAAACGCAATCTCGGATAAATCCTCACTGATATGCGTAAAGCCCTTGCACTTGGATGAAGAAAAAAAAAAGAAGAGAAGAGGAGGAAGATTGAGCGGGAGGAGAGACGTTTATATATTCGTTCGAAAGTGGTCCGTGCACCTAGCAATAAAAAGTGGGGCTTTGCGAAAAGTGCTGTGGCTCGAGAAGGAAAAGAAAAGGCCCGGCACGTGATTGAGAGCTGCTCTGTGGCTGGGTTTGGGTCCGCGGAGAGGCTGTGGCTAGAAAAGGGGAGATACAGGGTTTGGGGCAGGACGACTGCCCCCCTGGGGATGGAAGGAGGAAGGTGCCTTCCTCGACCGGATGAACGCGATAGGTAAACAAGGCCTTGTTGCCTTGTACAGGGAAGTGATCCGGAACACCCTCCGTCACGTCTTTTCCGATCCTCACCTTGACACTCGCCTTTCTCCCAAGCCAAAGCTATCCGACAATATTACAGCCGACTTGAATATCATTCCATCACCAAATAACAATATTATTTGTTCATCGTTTACAGACATACCATAAATATAAATATATCGATCCGACCAGACCATTCTGTCGCCTTTGGAGAAAAGAAAATGAACAACGCAGTTGTATTAGCCTTTTCGGGCTGGCCGTGGTGGCCTTTTACACCGTGGCCGCGATCGTCGTGTATATCTGCATCAGACGTTTGTTCAACTGCGAAGGGACCGTGGTCATCGCTAGTACAACCCCACGTAAAAAGTCTTTGGACACGGACCATATTTTGACGCGCCCCACGACGCGTCAAAACCACCCCCCTTCATTGTAAACACCACAACTATCCACTATGACCTCTAAATTACGTGCCTTCGGCACCGAAATATCGGGAAATCGACGGCCTAGTGGTGAATTATCGGAAAATACTCGATCTGCAATTGTCGCAGCTCATTCAAGCGGAAAATCAAAGGCAGAATTAGCACACGATTTCGGCGTCCACCGTCATACCATTGACTATACTCTGGATCGCTGGCACAACCACCATACAGTCGATTCACTATCTCGAACCGGTAGGCCAGAACTCCTTACCCCCCGGCAGGCCCGCCTAGTTCTTCGGATTACTCGAAAAGACCCTAAAATTAAGTGGAAAACCTTACGCAATGAGCTCCCTTTCGAATGAGCTCCCTTTCGAATGCTCTCTTTCGACATTACGGGCCGTCCTACGCAACCAATTCGATCTACGCAAGTGGCGTAGTCGGCGGAGGCCTTCATTAGATACTAACGATGCCCGACGTCGGTATGCCCATTGTAGAGCTTGGAAGTCTAGGGAGCAAGAGCTTGTCGAAAAGACTATATACAGCGACGAGTGCAGCATACAAAACAGCCCTAATGGCGGGACAGGCTGGGTCTTTCGCTATGGCCACGAGAAGTTCAAGAAATGTATGGTAAACAAGACTCAACAAGCGGCTGATTTAGGCTTTATGGTGTACGCCTGGATCCATAAGGGTCCTGGGGGAAAAAGTCCACTTGTTTTCCTTGAAAGGGATCCCCAGGGCCCCCGTGGAGGTTACTCGAGCCAGTCGTACATCCAGGCTTTGGATCAAGTTCTTCGACCCCAATACCGACGGCATAGAGGGCAAACATTCCTGTACCAACAAGACAATGCTCGGATCCATACATCAAGGGCTGTCAAAGCCTGGTTGACAGCTTGGCTAGTCCCCGTCATTGACTGGCCACCTTACAGTCCCTGATCTCAACCCCATTGAGCATGTATGGAAGCGATTGAAGGACCTTATCTACGAATTACACCCTCAATTTGCCGATTTGAAAGACAACGAAGTCGACAGAGCCACGGCCAAAGAGTGGATTTTGGATGCTTGGGAGCATATCGATCAGGGGTTTATTGACGGCCTGTTGGACTCGGTGCCCCGCCGGCGACAGGCTGTACGTCACGCTCGTGGATGGTATACAAAGTATTGAAGCCCAGATTCTGAGTTTTATAGAACACTAATTTATATTAGATTTGTATATAAATTGGCTGTGCAATTGATGTTTGAAATGGGTGGTTGTGGGTGTGGTGGTAGGTGGGGTTGGTCCGTGTCCAAAGACTTTTTACGTGGCGTTGTACCGAGAGGGCTAACAATGGAAATAGATTTACGACGACCGGCAGCGGACCAACCGGTCCAGCTTGAAACCCGGGGGCCCCGGGGCCAGCAGACGGTAGGTTTTGCGCTCTCTTCTATTTGTCAGTACCGAACTTCTTGCAGGTGATATCAGACTGTACCACGGATATTCTTTGGTGGGCGTCACGGCTCACATGAGTACTTGCGCTTGTTGCCTTCTCATGGCGTACTCCGAGAAAGATCGCTTGCGGCGACGACGATCTTCTGTGTTCTCTTGGGGCGCTCAAGCTGGACTGCCTCGTCCGCTCGCGTCTTTATGCGGTCCGGCCAGATGGGTGTCTTAGGCATAATGCCCTCGTCTCCTTCCCAAGCTGGGGGAGCTCGATGGTGGGTTTCTTTGGTATTCTGATCCGAGGGGTGGTCCTCGCCGCTATTCGCATTCTTTCTGGCGGTGCTGCGAGTTGTGCGAGCTTCCTTCGCGCCAGCCGTCGCGCCAGCCTTTGCTCCACTGCCCACTGCTTGCACTTGTCGTGGCCAACCTCCGGAGAGAACAGATGGTTGGCCATCGATGTGAACATGTAGTACAGATGATCCTCGATCCTGGGAACAGGGAGATGGTGTCGGATCTGAAGATGACAAGTCTCATTATCTACCAGCTTGTCAAGCAAAACGACACAACTGAAAAGGTCAGGCAGAGGGCGACCACGGCCGCGTTTGACCGTTGTGTCGGCATACAGGCATCTCAAGCCTATGCCTTTGCAGCAAGGTCTGGAATGCAGTCCAACTTCCTACAAATCGACCGCACGAGTTTCGACCAGATAAGACCGAGAACAGATATATTTCCCAGCTGACCAAGGGAATCATCATGTTGTAGGTTGTATTTCGACGTTCCGCTTTGAGCAGTCATTGACGTATTGCGATATGACAGGCATGAACTAATCAAGGCTGGCTGGCCGCTCCGCTGGGACGCTGTTGCGGCGGCACCGTGTGTGGCCGTTTGAAAATGTAAGAACTATTCTTTCGGGTATTCTTTGTGCTTTATTATCATATATCTAACAGTTATCCAGCAGATAGTTTCTATTCACGACGAGCGGTACCGACTTTTCGAAAGGATGCGGTTGGACTGTGGACATGGCCGGGTCTGGGGTTAGAATTATCAGCTGAAAAATATATCTCTATCTGTTTCTTCCATTTCAGTGTGTTGAAACTTTGCGTCGTGTGCCCTTAAACGTTCAGACTTGTTCTATGACCGGTTCGTATTCTTAGTGTTTCCGTGATCTGAAAGCACGAGACTTGATATACGCCATTGTTAACCTTTTAGCAGTATACTGTATACCCAAAGCCTTCTCTGACATAGCTCTTAGTAACCAGCGGACCGATGACAGGATATAGCAAGATTGGAATGTATTCCTTGTACGTGGCCGAAGCTACAACCGCCTTTTTCGAGGGCATTTTAGATGGTGTGTCTAAAAGGGCAGCCATTCTCTTCTCCTCAACTTGATCCTTCAGGAGCTTTCGACGACGATATCATGAGCATCGTCATGAACTCCCTCATATCCTCGGTTACAGACCTACGATCTGCTATCGCAAAATTCGCCATCAGATCGTCTTTTCCGGCTATTGCGGGATAATGGCCATAGATTCGTACTGTCCGGTTGTCATGCGAGACGTCGACGTGCTCTCTGTCTCTCGTGGTACGACGCCCGGGATTGAACTGCACGTTCAGAGGCGTAGGGGGGCGGCCGCGGTGTCCGGCTCTGGCGGCCGCGGTGTTACTGCACTGTAGGCATCAGCGTTGTCATTGTTCTCGTGGTTTCGTCCCCTGTTGCTTGCTAGGTGAGCATAGTACACTGCCAGTGTGGGTTGGAGACAATCCGGCTTTGGTACTGGTGGCGTGCGTTATGGCGAGGGAATATGAAGACCCGGCAACACCAAACAAGTTTGGATGTCCGGCCGTCATTGTGAGCTGTTGTAACTACATAACGACGTGGACCCTGACTGCCGCGTTCCAAGCGTTTGCGGTGGCGTTGGAAATCAGCTAGGAAAGGGCTTTTGCTTCCTGTCTCGCTCAGGGAAAATTCAAGATCCTTCTACGGGGTACAAGACATGGGATCGTGGTTCCGGCAGCCAAGGACGCCCAAGCAAGAAAAAAGGCAACCCGACGATGACGAGGCCTTTTGGCTGCTTGCTATGGCCTTTTCTCTGCCTCTGGCAACCCACTCCGAGACGACGGAGACGATGATGACAATGGCCTTTCCCCCAGAAAGGAAATTGCCGCTGGTTGTAGCAGTGGGCTACTCGACTTTCTCTTCCCCTTTGAAGGGGAAGTGTGTAGCACGTCGGGATCTGTGGAAAAGTCCTAGGAGTCTGCGTCATTCTTGTTCTTAACAGGGAGCTGGGTTTGATCTCGCCAGTCACTCAGCTGCTTCGAACTTGTTTTTCAAGCCTGCTGCTCAACCAAGCCATAACCTCCAAATTTGTTCTTGCGAGGAACTAGAAGAGTCTTCATCAATTTCGGACAAGAGGTTACCAAAAGACCGCGAAGGACGTGGAATGAAGTAATGTCTCTTCAAGCCTCGTGTTGTATTCTCTGTCCAGTGTCTTTGTCTTTACTTGCCAAGCCGAATTATCCTTCTTCCTCGGGACCTCCTAGCCATCACTTTGTTTGTGACACTGGCTACCAGTTCTCCATGCCTAATAACCAGCGGACTGTCGACTCAATTAGGTCCTACATTCATACACGAGTTTAATAATGGGTCACATCATCGGATATGCGTAACAATGCGCACGATGTATTTGAAGCGCTATCCGCCTATCGGGGCTTTTGACCCATCGGAATGGATAGATATAAACTAACAGCCCAGGCACCGCGAGTTGGCTTACTTAGGACACGAATCAAGCCTCCGCGACTTCCCTGATGGTCTTGACAAACTGCTCCGGATCATGCGCAAACCGCCCAAGGAACAAACCATCCAACTCGCTCTTCAACTTGTCAAACAAGCCCGGTCCAGCACTCCCCCCGTACAAGATCCGAACCGACCCTTCCATTCTCGCCTGGAACTCCTCGTTCTCCCTTATCCTCCTCACAACACCAAGTACATGATCCACGCCCGCCGGCTCACTAGCACCAATAGCCCAGACCGGCTCATAAGCCAGAATCACCTCGGCCTCTTTATCAGCTATCGCAGCAAGCACAGACCTCACCTGGACCATGACCTCCTCAACCGCCTTCTCCAGTCCCTCTGTACCCACCTGCGGCTGAGAGACCTCTCCCACACAGACCAAAGGAATCATGCCATTCCTAACAACAGCAGCAGCCTTTTTCGCAGTCGTCTCGTCCGTCTCGCCAAACAATCTCCTCCGTTCCGCATGCCCCAGCTCCACAATCCGACATCCAACAGCAGCCAAAACAGCGGGCGAGACCTCCCCCGTGAACGACCCGTAATCCTCCCAGTGACAATCCTGCGCGCCGACAAGGATACTTTCCGTCCCGCCGAGATTGGGAGGCCTTGAGCGCAGACTGTCAATCACCCCTCGTAGCTGGATGAAATCGGGAATGATAAAGACGTCCGTCGTGGAGGCGATTTTCAGGCGCTCCGGTTCGAGGAGATCATTGAGATTGGAGGAGAATGTTGATGTGAAGTTTGTGGTTTTGTCGGCGGAGAAGTACATCTTTGTTGAGACGCCTACTATGCGTCTGCATTTGCGCGGGGGGCGGCCGGGGGTAGACATCTTCGGCGATTGTTGGATTTGCAACTGTAGAGAGTGGTAACTTGTTCCTTTTGGAAAAAATTTGTTTCGTGTTAGACCTCGACGCCGTGTAAAAAAAGGCCGGTAAGTATGTACTCACCGTGGAAAGTACTGCTGATGTTGAGGTGAAAAGCTCGCTCGCTGCTCCCATTGGCCCCCCTTCATCTTCACTGACGTAGTGCTAGACAGCTCATATCCATTCATAGTGGACCTCTCTGGACTTATCGCCCCACCACCGGGAGCCCTGTGGTTGGTAAGAATGGGCACTGTAGAACGGCTTACCACAACAGGCAAGTCCGGCTTCCAGAGGACCACCCCGGTGTAAGTGCTGAAATGTTTCTGACCCTAACCCTGAGATCGTGATATTATCACCATAACGTGGACGGTGAAGCACAGAACGCCAGACTTCTTTCTATCATTTTATGAACTCGACATTCTACTAAAGAATACGACATATCAACCATGCTCTGCTTTCAAATCTCCAGGTCCCCACCATCCCCTACTTAACACGTCGAAAAAACCGAGGAATCTTTGTTCCAAGCGTTCGGAGACCCTTTGGCTCCTTCCCCTTCCTCTTTTGGCTCTTGACCGCATTCTTAAGAGCATCATTCTGACAATAAAAATCCTATGTTACAACAATTGCCTCGTCGGAAAGAAGACGGACAGCAGTGCCCATGCTCTCAGAGCGCCTTCAAGCTGTCCTTCGCGGTCAAGTCCAACCCCGGCACCCGGTGGAAGTTCCACCCCATCTCAACAACCTTCTCAAAGTCCTGGAGGTGGTACTCTGCCCCGACCTCGGATGTCGTCGTCCAATAGTCGAGTGTGAACCTGCAAGGTCCGGTGGCCGGTGGGATTCTCCTGTGGGTCGAAGTGGAAGAAGATAACTCTTCCAGTTTTCCAAGCCGAACAGTCGGATCAGGATTAGGATTAGGGTCATGTATCACGGATCCACTCGTTCAAGCCGTTCAAGTAGTTCAAGTCAAGTAGTATGGCTGAATTGGGTTGAATTGATTGTTCTAGCTCAAGAAAACTTCTCTCCCTCATGTACCCACCGAGGACCGAAGAGTCGACCACTGCGGCTTGTCCGGATCCCTGCAGGCGACAAGTTTCTGGAAGGCAATGTTGGCCACCACAACCGAGCCTATCAGCGACTTCTGGTCCGGACAGAGCCTTGTTCCTCTCCCTCATGTACCCACCGAGGGCCGGACAGAGCCACACCCTTTCCAACACCCCGTCCCCACCACCTTCTCAAAGTCCTGTAGGTGGTGCTTCGGCGACGACGACCCATATTTCCTCGATTTTCCGACCAAAATGGTGTCAGTCTTGCAATATATGATGGGGACCTCGCAATGATGCACCACCTTGCGAGGTCCCCATCATCCTCTAGTTTGAACGTTGAAAGACCTGCGCAATACTTTTATAAAAATAAATACAAGTAGTGATTGCGGGGATCTGACCCTTTCGTCTGTGACTTTATGTGACTTGTCTACCTCGGCGGCTCGTTGGAGAGTCTACAACGGCCTCGTCGCTGTTGCGTTGCCATTGGACGATTTGGCTGAGTCGGTGTATGTTTGTCGAAGAGAACGGTGCAGCCTGCCGGATAGGGGACTGGCCAGAGACCCCAGGGTCTGGAAATTGCGCCCAGCAGCAACACACAGAGACTTGGCTGGAGGTGGCGTGGGGCTAGTATCCATTCCCATATCTCGTCGACGCTCGGAACATGATCGGCTCTGCCTTGTCGATGGGTGTCACGCACGTCTCTCTCGTGTAAGGGAGGTAAGCGCAACTGGCCGTAGCATTGGTCTGCAAGGTCTTCCACTGTAGGACCCCAAATTTCAGGTTTGGGGATACCAAGGCGTCCGGAGCAGTCGTATAGAGTGTTCCGACAAACGTCGCCACGAGGCATATGATTCCCAGGGAGGTCATGGCGGCTGTTCTGACAGCTGGCGCATCCGTGATCACCGTGCTGGGCGGAATTACCCAGTTTCTCATCGAGATCTCGGCCAGATTCATACCAATGGGCCCTCGACCGAACTGGCGTTGCTTCCGGGTCTTGAGGGCCATATGGGCGACGATATGTAACCCTACTGCAACCTTGGCTCTTGTCGCTACTGGACCGAGGGCGTGTTATACCGGTTCCCGGGGCGGCTGAACAGAAACTGGAATTCGCTTTGAGGATTGAGAGCATTCCACCCTGGCATAGGTTGTAGAAGCGCCAAAATCATTCTCGGAAGCACGCGCAGCCATGATAATTCTTGAACACTGATTCTCGGGAGTGCCATCCGTCTGGAGCATAGTGGACAAGTGGACATCTCCGAGTTGAGCGTGATCTTGTTGCCCTTGCCGGCATCGCCGTTTTGGATATGTAACCGAATCGGCTCAACAACCGAAGAATCCACAGCATCAGAATGTATTGCGGCAGTTCCCAGTCCGTTCAATCCAGCCGTGTTTCCGGCGTTGAGATAGAGAGGAGCCGCGGCAGATTTGTCGGCGTCTGGAAAAAGAACGTCCCTAACAGCCTTTTCAACTGCCGGGCTGCCTTCTTTGGTCCGATACGTCTTGGATGAGCGTCGTCGGTCGGCTTTCGGGGCTGGGCTTGTGGCGCTACCATCCAAGCTCCAAACGGTCCGTTCGAGATTGGGGCCGACACGGGAGGCGACAGAGTGATTGTCATGACGCCAGTGGGGGGGTGAGGGTCGTCGCCGACTCGGGGCCGCTGGAAAAGTTGGGCGTCAAACCCGCATGTGTAATGAAACAAACGTCGGCGAGAGCTGTTGTTGCGAATCCTTGCAAGTCAAACGTCGGTCTTCTTGTGAAAAGAAGGGGTATCATGATGTCGATGATCTCGTGCTCTCAGCCTTTCCACAAGCCGCCCGAAGAAATGCCGGTCTATCTTTCAAATTCTCTTGATTCAAAAGCGAGGCATGCCTGGGGCTCAGCGGATCGACGAGTGTGAGGATCAGAGAAGGAGGATCCGGGCTAGTTCTGGTGCCCCGGGCAGATGGGTTCTCCGCCCTGCTTGCCTTGCCGCCAAGGGGGGATGCCGCCCTTGGTCGACACTTGGGGAGCACCGGCTGCGTCTCTCCAGTTCGAATGGATTGGCAAGTCGTCAATACCAGAGCCACTGATGCTTAGTAACATCCGAGTGGGACGTCGAATGTCGGGTAACCTCATAAGTCCGGTCGTGCTGGGGGTTTACCTCGGTGGGATTGCAAACGTGTTCTGGATGGTTTGCGGCATCGGCGGCCTTGTTACTATTTTCATAGGAGACCCGCCGTCCCAAAAAGGCGTATATCCGCACAACATCTCGTATATTAAGATGCCCAACGACCAGCTGCCATGTCCCGCAGCAAGGGAAACATCCAAGCAGGATGGCGTTGTGGCGAATCCTTGCAACTCGACGTGCACCCCCAACCGTTTCGAGTGCGTGTTTTGATATTCCCACGCTCGGCGAGAGCGGGACGAATGGGCTGGTTCTGGCCGCCGGTGTGGTTGACGTGATTGACGTGGTCGACGTGCTCGACATGCTCGACGCTGCCCTCATCATCGTCGTCATCGTCATCAGGACGAGTGAACCAGGTAGATCGGTCTGCTGGAAGTGCCCTGGTGGGCGTATAGTAGGGGCCGGTAATCGAGTTAAGGTCTGGGCTCTCAGCCCATTGAAACTGGAGCTCGTTGGCTCCGGAGGGAGGGCCGGGGTGTGGGCGGGCGGCTCCTCGCTGGCCAGGCGCTGGGCCGCCCGGTTTTCAGTCGCCCGCCGGCGAAGAGCTGCTCCCCGGCCCCCCCTCGCGGGTCATGTTGCTTGTTGAGAGTCTTGAGACCATTGACATAGTCGCCGCCTGCGCGGCTTGAGTTTGCTTTGATTCATGCGGAGCAGAGCATCCCGTGGGAACACTAGAGAATGGCGGCTTGGAGTTAGTCCGAGTACATAATCAATTGAGAGAACTCGTGGCAAGAAAGGGAGACGAACCTGACATGTGGACCTTGCTTGACTGGATTCGCTGGCTCACCCCCTTTCCGACCCTCGAGGGAATGCAGGAGGTATTGGGAAGGGCTCCCGGGTTCGTATTTGATTCTTGCGGAGAAGAGCGTCTGATGCGTACACTAGAGAAGAGCAGCTTGGAGTTAGTCGGAGTGCAGAATCAATCGAGATTACTCGTGACAAGAGAAGAGACGAACCTGAGATGTGGGCCTTTCTGTTTAACGTCTTGTTGACTGAATCCGATGGCTCACGATGTCAGACCCTCGATGGGAATGCGCGAGGTCTTGGGAATGGTGTTCGGGTTCGTGTTTGATTTTTCTGGATCAGAGCGTCCCATAGGAATACTAGAGAAGAATAGACTTGAGTTAGTCTGAGTACAAAATCAATCAACAAAAACTTGTAGCAACAGAAAGCGACGAACCTGACATGTGGTCTTTCTGGTCAGAGATGGAGACCGACAGTCCTAGTTCAGCAGACATGGTGATGTTATTGGTTGGCCGCCTTGCCGATGCTCTTGAGGCCAGGATCAAGTGACTGGAAGAAGGTATTGTGAGGAGGCTATCGTGAGACAAGAGCAGGTCGATCAAAGAATGTCTGCTGACGATTGAAAAGAAAATAGAACAAGTGTTGCGGTTCCGAGTTTCGATTGATGGTTTTGTGGGAGCAGAGCGAAGGCTTGCGAATTTTGTTCAGGAAGAGATCGGTGTGGTGGGAGAGGAAGAAGACATCGGTGTGGTGCAAGAGGAAGAAGACTCCCTATGTATAGGCACTCCAGCGACTGAATGTCTCCGTGGTTTCTCCGGCCTACCGTGCTCTCAGGAAAGGAAGTGACTAATCACTCCCCAATACCTTCTGAGGCTCTCATCCCCTCCACCATAGAGGACCCCTGACGTACAGGAGCGGGCTGTAAAGGGTCCTGGAGGGGCGGCACAACCTTCGATCCGTACGAGAGAGCAGCTGGCTTTGACCGCTTCCCTCCCGATCCGGCAGATTCCCTGGGTATTGGCCAATCAGGAGGGATAATAGCGGGAGGTATAGGACAGGCTTCGTCACTGCCCCTGGATTTTCATACCCCCGTCAGATGAACTGCCAGACATTTCAAAATCAAACAGCAGGAAAATACAATCAAACAATTGCAGGAGCTCCTCCTTGTTCCTGACAAGCAAATACAGTCCGGCCCCTCAAACCTTCCTCCTGCCACGGACATACATTCCCAAGCACCCCTATAATTACCACTACAGCATTCAAGATGCCCAACAATCGAAATGCAAGAAGGTCCAAGAAGAAGGCGTCTCGACCACCTTCCATTAAGGCGGCCGAGGAGGCTGTTGCTAGCGGTGTGACTGCCGCTCCATCCGAGAGCCAACCCCTATCCGGTAGCCCTACCCAATTCACACCTGAGATCAGAGCATAACTCTCCCGTCATTCCACATCTATCTAACCGTGAAACTGTCACGACAGACAACACTTTTGACGAGGAACCCGCCAGCCCAGTGGACACAGCCTCCGCAGACCCATCCTGCGCGCTTCCTGAGGAGGCTGGGGCAACCGCCGACCCAGCCTCCCAAGACAGCTCCTCCACGGTGCCGGCGGAATCACACCCCGACGGCGTCTCCGAAGCCGAGACCGCCGAGTCACAGGACGACCACCAGTACCTGTCCATCTTCGGTTCGCGTGTGACGGGCGTGAGCGCCGAGGCGCAGAGCAAGTTCCTCTCTCCCGAAGAACAGGCCAAGCACCTGGACCCGGTGATCGCCACCTACCTCGAGAAGCTCGATGCCAGAAAAATTGTGGTTCTGGCCCTCCACAATATGGCGACCGAAGACAGCCCGGAATTTACCGAGATTCAAGAAGAGGTCAATGCTTGGGTGGCGCTCAACATTGGGCCGCCGATCAAGAAAAAGCTCTGTGCCCTGGCTGCAGCAGAGCTCGGCCGCCGATATGACAAGGAGGGGCAGCTCTTGTCACTCGTCAAGGAGGAGGCAGTGGCTGCCGAGCCTGGGAAAGACAAGGCCAAGGCAGACAAGGACGAGCAGCATTTCCAGGAGGTTTACCTGGCGGCTAGATTCCAAGGTGAGTTTGACCGGTTCATGGAGACCAGCATCGAGGCTGTCAAGGACTTGCAGCACCAGCAAGCAAAGCCCAAGCAAGAAGAGTTGGAGCCTCGTCGATAACCATTTTCTGTCTTTTGGTTTGATAGTTCGCCGCGACTATCGTCGTCCTCTCCGCGACCGAGACTCCAAATCCAAGATCGTGTCCAGATGTCGCGAGATCTGCAAGTCCGAGCGAGGCGAGCGCTTTGCGCAGATTGTCAACGGGGTCTACAATTCGTATAACAAGTACTACAAGAAGAGCTGGACGAACTGGAGCGAGGAGGATAGACATACTGGATGGGTGATACACGCCATGCAGACGGGGGCTAACCCAGAGCTGGTGCGACCTTGGGAGTGGGGTGCTTTCGGTCAGGCTTAAGGAAATGATAAACCTAAGAGCAAGAACTTTATGTTTTTGAATATCAGAGGGTTTATTAACATCTGTCAGGTCTTCTGCGCTTCCTGATTTGTATTCTTCTTGGCCACTTGTTGAAGCATCAACTCCTCAACTCTCCCAGGCCGATATTGTTTGTTCAAGAGCAATCATATGTTCGCAACCATCTTTTCATTACGTACACAACATGGCCCGCATGTCAGGCCTCAAGAAGAGCCGACCTTTCCCCTGCAATAAGCTATGTTTTCATGGGTCCCAGCAATTCCATATAATGAACAGAAATTCAAGCTTGTATTATTACCACACTGATCAGAAATTCGACCCAGAAAGGCTTATTGGAACTAGAACACAAAGGAGATGAGAAGTAACTAGATTAACTATATAACTACCAACAAAAGTATCCAAGACCAAAACTTCAGTGCAACGCCTCCTCCAGCGCCTTGATGGCAACCATGGCACCCCAAGCACCCGGATCAGGAGGCAGCTCCTTCGCACTCGCATCGACTCCGATACCAACATACGTAGCCCTACCAAGTCGCGGCCTCAACGTCTTGGTCTTTTCAGCGCCAGCCACAGCAGCCTCGACACCGCCCTTGAAGTCCTTGCCCTCCCTCAAGGCGCCCGCAAAAGGAATCAAAGTGTCCATGACGGTCCGATCGCCCACCTTGGCCGGCGTGTACGTCCTCAGATGCTCCAAGGCACTGGATATCGCCTTGGCCCAGACAGCCAACGGCCCGCCCTCCTTTACCAGCCCAATATTCTCCTCCAACGCGGTCCGCATCGACACAAAGAAAATACCCAGGATCCCCCCCAGCGTGCCTCCCATCTTGCTCTCGACAATATCCTCCAGCTCAGTCAGCACCTCGACCACGGACCCCTTGGCAGCAAGACCATGCTTGTCGACCGCCTCGAGCAGCGCCAAGGCCCCAGTCTGCAGCGTCAGTCCACAATCTCCATCTCCCATGATGGTATCCCACCTCGTCAAGTCCGGCTCGGCAGTATTAACCGCCTCACACGCCGTCCGAATCATCTTTTCAAGCGTCGCCGGATCAACCTTGAGATCCTTTGCATCATCCACAGGCCGTCTCGTCTCGACAGGCGGCTGAACGACCTGCTCGCGTCTCTTCCTCCTCTCCTTGGCCGAGTTCACACCGCTCTGATAGCCTGCAAAACCCTCCCACATGGTATCCGTCTTCAAATCCAAATACCCCAACACCTTGTCCACCGAGTACTTATCCCCCGATGCCCTGGCAATAGCACTAACATTCAGCACACTAACCGAAAACGCCGGGGCATTAAGACTCGTCTCCAAACAACCCGCATACACCCTGACCGGCTCAACCTTCCAATCTTGCTCCAACTGATTCAACAACTCATCGACCAAGCCCCCAAGCTCAAGGTTACTCATCCCGCCAAAGTTACTCACCATGAGCACCGTCTCATCGCCCTCCTCAAAGTGAACATACCCCCTATCCTCGTCCCCCTCATCCATACAATACCTCAACACCTCCTTGACCAATCCCTCAGCAGAGGGCTTAGGGCTGAGCTTGCGATATCCCGGCTCATTATGCGGCCCAGTCCCAATCTCGATCTCATCCTCCCCCAGCGCTCCATGTTCCGTCCGTCCAGGGACATGGCAATGATCCAGCGTAGCAGCTATACTCACAATCTGCCTGGTCACTTCGGTCCCCAAGTCAAATAGCTCATCCACACTGAGCCCTTCGGCCGAAGCAGCCCCAAGAATCTTGAGAACCCCAATCTGCGCAGCTAGTCCTCGTCTGCCCACCAAAGCACCATTAGTCTTGCCAATGGAGACATCATCCCCACAAATGAGCATTCTACATTGTCCCCCCTTGGCCTTGGTCTTTTCGGCAGCCAGCCCGAAATGGAGACAATCCCCCGTGTAATTGGTAATAACCAGCAACGTGCCTTTCTCGCTGGGGACGGAATTCACAGCGGCGAGAATTTGTTTGGTGGAAGGGGAGGCAAAAACGTCGCCTGCTACGGACGCGGCGAGGAGGTTGGAGCCGACGTAGCCGGACCAGGCAGGTTCATGGCCTGAGCCGCCGCCTGAGATGATGCTCACTTGGGAGGGGGGATGAGCTGGGTCAAAGACGACGCGGTTTGTGGCGTCGAGGTTTAGCCGGGGGTTGTAGGTTATTAGCCCTTTTAGGGATTTGGGCACGAGACCGTCTAGGCTGGAGAAGAGGTGGGCTTTTGACATTGTGGCTGGCTTTGTGCTTCAGGATGTGATGTTGGAGGTCCGGAAAGTTTGATGTTGTTGATGAGACTGGTCGTTGAGGTCTGATATGAGGTAGGTGCCTTGTCTGTTCAAAATACGGAGGTCGGCTCAGGTGCTCTCGAAATGAAGCGAGACCGGACTGGCGGCACTGGTTAGTAATGAAGGAGGAGCACGAGATTGATAAGATCTCGATCGAGATCACGATGAGTGGGAAAGATAGGAACTTACATATCATATGGTGGTGTGCTCAGCAATAAGGGGGTATGGGATATGTGAAATGATAATAATATTCGGAATAATAGGGCTCATCAATCCCGCATGTCCTGCCCGTTCCCTGATATGATATCAAAACCAAAGTGTTGTCAAAAATAAATCACCGGCCGGAGACGGGCAACAAATGTATCACTTGCCGGGTCGGGAGAAAGGGGGCGAGCAGGAAGGGAATGAGACATGAAGCGGGGGTGGGGTTCACCAATCAAAGAAAGAAGAAACTAGTAACCCTTTTTTCCCCGTAGGCAGGATAACCAAAGGCGTTCAATGTTCTGTTCCCCAAATCCGCTCCAATCCAATCCGGCCGTCGTGATGTAGTGTCATGGCGAGGGTGAGGGGTCTGTCCAGGTACTGATTCCCTTACCCCTGAGTGTTCATTCATCCTTGATATTGATTTGCGCCCTCGGTCCTGCTCTGGCCATTACTCATTCTCCATGAAATTCTCTTTCCCAAGGCCTCTCGGTGGCGGATTTCTGCTGAATTACCCGATCCGGGCTGCTAGAAGATCCGTATTAGTTAGCGCTGCCGGGGTGTATTTTGACAAGTGACAAGCGACAAGACAGGGGTGTGGAGCTTGGTATTCGGGAATACTACCCAGCTGCGCGGCATACCCAAAGCGGCAACACGGCTTGGATAAATGCCAAAGGCAACATGTACCTTTGCAACCTTGACGGCGTAAGGCAAATTTAATTCCTCGAGTACGTAGCTCGATGACATGGGAGAGCTGCTGGAGGGGTCGATGAGGGGTTCACTTTTTTCCTGTCTTTTTTCTTTTTTCCTCGCCATTGCTGTTTTACTTTCCGGTGTCCTGTCTTTTGTTTCTTTCTCCTTGTCAATTCTTGGATAGTCAGCAGCAATTCAGATCTCAATTTTCTTGAGCCAAAGCCAGCTTCTTCTCACCAAGTCACACATCCAACTTCACAATGAGCCAACAACCCCAATGGAGGATCGCCATTGGCTGCGATGTTCGTATCTTCTCACCCTCCTCATACCCTGCTGTGACGCTTACTAACATTTCTCTCCCGACAACCAGGACGCCGGCGTATCCTACAAACAAAAAATCAAGTCCGATTTTGCCTCCGATCCCCGGGTAACAAACGTGATCGACGTCGGCGCAGACGACAAAACAGCCTACCCGCACATTGCCGCCAAAGCAGCCAAGCTAGTCGCATCAGGCGAGGTCGACCGGGCCCTCTTGATCTGCGGGACGGGTCTGGGGGTGGCCATCTCGGCCAACAAGATCAAGGGCGTCCGCGCCGTCACCGCCCACGACAGCTTCTCCGTCGAGCGCGCCGTGCTGAGCAATAACGCACAGGTCTTGTGCATGGGCGAGAGAGTCATTGGCTTGGAGCTTGCGAGGCGGTTGGCGAAAGAGTGGCTTGGCTATGTGTTTGATGAGAGCAGTCCTAGTGCGGCCAAGGTGCAGGTTATTCATCAGTATGAGAATGAGGAGGGCGGCTTGTCGGGGGAGAAGGAGGCTGTTGGGGGGTGTAGCTAGATTTATTGTACAGGATATATGATGTGTAAAATGAGGATATGACTTTCATGGAGTTCCGGGTCGGCATTGATGAACATGTGAAACTTGTGATTGTCTTTCAACTTTGACATGAGCTTGGTTGTGAGACTGAGCATCACTTCTTCGGGGCCGGTTGCCATGATCGCCGCCAGATCCCGATGCTAGCCGAAGGTAAGGACCGAGCATCCTGCACGACAGAGGTTCTTCAGAAAGCTCGTCTTTCATGAGAATAGCACAAGTGGACTGTGCATTTCTGTCTCTTGACCTTGTCCTCCAGCTGCGATGACTCCGGGGTTGTTCCCCGAGAGGGAGGACCCAAAGGACGGCCCGACGATCATCTCCCGAAGAATGCCAAGGCCCGAAATGCTGAGCGACGGCTCATCCCCGAAATCGGGCCTCTAAACTTGGGCCGAACGGTCTTGGCGCTGGTGGGACAACGCCTGGGACTACCTTCTTCCGAGTCCGGGAAACTATTCCAAATTTCAGAAATATGAGTCAGAAGGGTCAATATCAGAATGCTGATAACTTTAGAGGCTCAAAGTGAATTCTAAGCTCGCAAGATCCGGTTGCACAGGATCCCCAGGCTGGTACTATGTGGAGATTTTCCAGCTTTGAAGTCGGAGCATGATCCATGGTCCATGGAGAATGTGATGAACTCATGGAGACTCCGTCTGGGGTGCTCAGGACTGATGTGGATGTATCGTGTGGGTACCTTACCCACCCACAACTACGGGGACCAACCTCCCTGGCCAGATTCTTGGGCTTGCTTGTTTCTTCCTTCCCACGTGCTTCCTTCCTTTTCGGCGTCTTGCCCAGAATATGGTCCCTGAGCGTTCCTGTGGACATGGTGGAGCGAGCCGTGGCGGGAAAGACCGAAGGACAGGAACCCGGTCCGGGGAGGTGGATTGTTCAAACAGTCGACTTCCCAAAGTCGAGAGATCCACTCGGTCTAAACTGGAATGCCCGGGAAGGGGAACCCGAGAGTATCTTGATTGCATCGAGGAATGGAGGTCGTGATATTGACCACGGTTGAAAACCAAAGCTCAGGGGGAAATTCGATACGGATGCTGCAACTTTTGCGCAGGGGCTGTTGGGTCGAGACTAATCGTCAGCAGTAGGCCAGGGCCTAGTCAATAGAGACCATTGATGCCCTGCCATGGATCGGAATTCAAAAGTTCCTAGCAAGATATGCATGCAGATTCACATTGCCAGACAAGATATCGTCGACAAGCTTTCCACGGGTGGCATCGCTTGAGGATGCAGTGCTGTCTTGACTGAAAGACAGGGTACAGACACACATGTAAATCAGGTCAGGGTAGGTTCTGTGATAGTAGAGAGGCATGAGTTTATGTTTCCTGAACCCAAACTATACTCTTACAGAATGGCCACGTAACATCCCGGCCCTCAGTTGGCCGCTGCCCACACTTTGACAACGGCACCAGCGGCCAGGCCGTCACCTCCAGACCGGAGCGCAAGACGGATGATATTCAACGCTTGACCACCCAAGAACACAGGAGCCTTCACCCTCTGCGCCTCCTCAACAGCAGCCTGCAGCTTGTTTGCAACTTCCTTCAGCCCAACGCCTGCTTCCGCCACGTTCCATCCCTGGGCCGCACTGCCCTCCTTATAGGCCTTGATAATCTCCGGTCCAAACTTCTGCAGCGCCTTGCTGCCACCAGCAGCATTAATACACAACTCATAGACCTGATCGAGATCGAGCCCAACAGCATGTGCAAACGCCAGGGCCTCGGCAGCAGCGCAAAGCGTAATCCCCCTCAGAAGATCCAAGACCAGCTGGATCTTGTCCTCCTCACGCTCAGCTAGCCCCTTGAAGTTGCCCTTCCCTTCATTATACAATCTAATCAACGAGCTATCATCATCGGGCCCAAATCCTCTTCCCACTCCCGCAAAATACACTTGTTCCGCCGTGCTAGTCATCAGCGTCGGGAACTGTGCCTTCCTCCCCTCGGCAGTGATAATGCCCGTATCCTTGATAATGATGTTCACCGCCGAGGCAATAGGCTTGTACTCGGTCAGCATCCTCGGCGTGCGGTGCTCAAACATCCAATTCCACGCATCCTCGCTCTTATTCACCGCCTCGATTGTCTTGCCCAGGTCCAGACCTAAATGGTCCGCAAAACCCATCGCCTCGCTAGATGACAGGATCTGGCAAGCGGCGAGGACTTGATGAACCATCTTCATGTTTGAGCCTGATCCAATGCCACCCTCGACGATATAAAGCTTTGCCGGGTCGGCCAGCTCTTCCAGTAGGAATCGTGCCTTTTCCAGCGCAGCAGATGACATACCCGCCATAATTGACAAAGTCCCGTCCGCGGCCCTAGCAACACCTCCCGAAACCGGGCTATCCACGAGCAGAATATCGCTTCTCCCATAACCAACGAGTTGTTTCTCGAGCGACTGGACATACTCGCAGGGCACGGTGCTGCAGAGGAGGAGGACCGCGCCTTGAGGCAAATAATCGACGGCTTTGTGGTCGAAGAGGACGGAATGCGCTTGCGCGGCGGTGGCTACCATGCACACGCAGTAGGGCTTGTCAGCGACGGCTTCGGAGGGGGTCGTGGCTGTTTGGCCGCCTGCGGCGCGGAATTTCTCGAGGGTGGGCGCCCAGACGTCGAAGCCTGTTACGTTGTAGCCGCGTTTGAGGAGGTGGGTGGCCATGCCGAAGCCCATTGCTCCTAGGCCGATGAAGGAGATTTGGGGTTTTTGGTCTGCCATTTTAGTTGATGTGTGGAACTGTGAATGTGTGACTCGGGATTGTTTGGTTCGAGGACAAGAGTTCGTTGAACTGGTTGAAGGAAGTCAGTCTCGTGAGGTCTGTTGGCCAGAGTGAATATGATGAATATGAGAGTGTGAGTTGGAGGTCTATAACTCACCTTGAGGAGGAGGGTATGAGCGAATGATGCTATGCCACGCACTGGAGGGTGTGAATGCCAGGCACCATTGCCAGAAAAGGGGCAACCGGGCCAAGAAGAATCAAACGAAAACAGGCAAGTTGAAATTTCGTAAAAGGTACGTATGTACAGGCCGAAGTGGTTGCCCAGAGCTCCTTCCCTCCCTCGAGTCTCACATCCGGGGCAGATCCACAGTCAACGTCCCGATCAACGCCATCCGGGTGAATTCTCTAGGCCCGGCCATTCATCCTCTTACACCATCAAGCTCCTAATCCATTCTTTTCCCAGCACTGCCATCCCGCATTTGAATTTTTCATACCTCTGATTATGGTGTGGTGGTTGGGCACCCCACCCCCTCGCCGATAATCGCCCCAATAGCTCTTGCCCCTCCCCCCTTTTTTTTTTTTTGGTTACCCCTCCAAAACATAACATCTCCAGCTGCGGGACAACCAATGATGACGTTTCTACCCGCCCGAGCGACAGGTTACTGCCGTTGCCGCGTTCCCGGCTAATTGTGAAATGCCCGCTACTGCCCGCTAAATCATGAAGCCGGGACTGACCGGTGGAGCTCCCCCTATTTACGGATGCTTCAGGTACAGTCTAGTCCCGGTGAGCGTCAGTGTCGGTCTTGGCGGATGAATCCAACCCCAATACAATCACCCACACTCATCCCGTATTGGGCAATCCGGGCGGCAATTCCTTGGGATACGAGAGACTGAAAGAAAATTTTGAAAATTCCAAGGTACGAGATACCTGCTCATTGTTGGTCAATCAATCATCTAGAACACGAGAGAATCCCGAACCTGAGCCGAACCCGCGCCCCTGAGAGTGCTGCCGCTGCCGCTGCCGCTGTGGATGTACAGGAAGAAGAATAAACCGGTTGTAGATCAGACACCCACTTACTGACTGGCAGTTTGCAAGGTGGACACCATCTGGAGCTCTAGACTAGTCCCAAAGGTACCTCTCATACGCCAAACCCGCTCTGCCCCTCCTCCGGGCCCTCTCATCATTATTCTCTTGAATAATTACCCAAGCACTGAAGAAACCATCTTGCTGACTTTTCTACCGTTCATATCAGCTTTTCCAAACAGAAAGATACCCTCACTATTCTCTGCTCCCAAAAATCTCCCATCTGATATCACCAGACTCAAACAAACTTGTCTCGCCTGTTTCAAACAACCCTCACAACAAACCGCCCAAAATGGTCCGCCCACCTCTGTCGGAGAATCGATCAATGGCGATCCTCAACGCCGCCAAAGCAGGCGGCTACGCCGTCCCCGGAATGTGCTGCTACAACATCGAGTCCATCATCGCAACGGTCAAGGCCGCAGAAGCCGCAAAGTCCCCAGCGATGGTCCTCCTTTTCCCCTGGGCAATCCAATATGCTGGCGACGCGCTCGTCAAGGCCGCCGCCGAAGCAGCCCACTCCGCCTCGGTTCCTGTCTCTCTCCATCTCGACCACTGCCAGACGCCTGAGCTCGTCCGTCGCGCTGCGGACATTGAGGGTGCGTTTGATAGCATCATGTGCGACATGTCGCATTACGAGAAGGAGGAGAACTTGAAGCTCACTGCCGAGTTGGTGCAGTACTGTCATGAGAGGGGGATTGCTGCCGAGGCGGAGCCAGGCCGGATTGAAGGCGGAGAAGATGGTGTTGCCGAAACAGCAGATCTTGAGGGATTGCTGACAACCCCCGAGGAAGCAGAAGAGTTTGTCAACACGGGCATTGACATGCTCGCTCCGGCGTTTGGCAACGTCCATGGAGAGTATGGACCCAGGGGCATTCAGCTCGAATATGACCGCCTTCAGAGTATCAACGAGAAGGTCGGCGAGAGGGTGAGGATTGTGCTGCATGGCGCGGATCCGTTCGATGAGGAGATCTTCAGAAAGTGCATGGCTGGTGGTGTGACCAAGGTGAATATCAACAAGGGCATGAATAACCACTATGCGCGGGTCCAGGAGGAGATGCAGGGCAAGCCGCTGACTAGTGTTATCGAGGCTGGCACTAATGCTATGCAGGCGGCTATTGAGAAGTATATGCACTGGTTGGGTAGTGCTGGTAAGGCTTAGGGGGTACATAGATTGTATGAAAGCAGCTCAAAAACAAATGTCTGGTTAGGATACTGATACAAACGTGTCTGGAGAAGAATAGCTTATTTTACATGGATTGCTCTTCACCTAACCCCGTTATCCCAACATGTCAAGTTCCTGGCTCCCATATAAACTGCCAACTGATATGATTCATGTCCTCCCTCGGCCGTATGGTGACCCTGATATCCTCAGCCGGTGTCAAGATGCTGGTCGAGATGTGGTTTCTAGTCGCCGGAATTCTCCAAGCCCCGTCCTTGGTGCATGGTCTGATATTGTATTTCAACACCATCACGACCAGGATGCTCGCAATCTCGTGCATGGCGGAGGAATCGTCCCGGGCAGAGAGAGTTGCCACCACCAAATGTTCTCCACGACGATGCTGAAATCTTGCCCCTGTCCATGTTCAAGAACCGAGTCGGATCAAACTGCTGTGCTGTTGGGCCCCAGACGTCCGTGTCTGCGTGGATTAAAGCAGAGGGCATGACTAACATGGCGCCTTTCTTTAGCAGATATGTGGATCCGGCGCCATCACTGATGGGCGTGTCTTTGAGCACAGCCCGCGCCGAGGCATTGTTACTTTGTACTCGGAGCACTTCACGGATGAAAGAGTCCAGAAACGGGAAAGCCTTGGTGACTTGGGCGATGTTGACAGTCGTGTTCATGACTTGCTTGGGATCAGGTTCACCGTCCGGAAAGACGACCTCTTCAATGCCTCGTCTCAACTCGGCAAGCAGTTCCGGCTTTGAGAAGACGTGACACAAGGTCCAACCGATGGCTGGAATGGTGTTGACGAGAAATGCCGTACATAAGCCAATATCGAAGCGTGCAATGTCTGACTCGGAGAGGTCGTACTTGGTGTTGATTCTGTACCGGGTCTTGACCAGATCTGAAGCAGTCTTGTGGGCTCCGCTTGCATAGTATTTTTGAAAGCCGGAGAAGAAGCGTCTTCTCCCATGGCTGCCATGAGGCGCGATTATATCTGGATATATCATCAGGCCTAGCAGAGCAAAGAGAATCGGCCTTGAATCCTGACAGCTTAGTTTGCCCCAGCTGGAAGATCCTCCGCGACCACACCAACTGCATTTTCTGACCCCGAGAACATCACCCGCCACTTTCTTTGAGGGTCGCGCGGCTGCAGCACGACAGGGAAGTCGGTGTCAGGGATTGGAAAGCCGGCCTGGAAAGGGGTGTTGTCGCAGGACGGCTCAACCCATTTACCGCTGCTTTCTACTGGCACCATGTCGAACTGAAGTACCAACAGCGCCGCGAGGGCCATGATCTCAGTTGTGGCAAAGTGCTGTCCGGGGCACAGTGTATGGCCTCCACCAAACGCCCGAAAAGCAACACGGTTGGGCCGAATCTTGCGCTCGCTGGTAAATCGGAGGTGGTCAAACAGGTGTGCGTTGTCTCCCCAGGCCTCTCGGCTGGTGTGCTGCACAGGGCCTGGAAGCATGAGCATGTTACCCTTCTTGACCAGGTACCCGCCGATCTCCACGTCCTCGAGAATATGACGAGGACCGGAGTTGACGGTTCGGTACCGCATCGTCTCCATAAAGGTACTTAGGAGAATCGGGCATGCGGACTTGACCATGCTCAGGTCTACAATGCTCATCGGCGCACCATCTTTTGCGCCTTCCTCTACCAGACCAGAGAGTTCATTCCGTACGTCGGCTAGCACCTGGTCGTCTGAGAAAATGTGCCAGAGGACCCAAAACGCGCACGGTGTCGAGTTTCCCAGTACGGCAAACGAGTTCCCAATCTCACCACGGGCAAAGTCTTCTAGCTTCATTTTCCAAATGTCGACGTGATGCTCGTACCGTTTGGCCACAAGACCTGACGCCTGCTTCTGGCCTCCTCTGTTGACAAAGCCCAACATGGCTTTGGTTAGGCGCTCACGGGCCTGATGGATCCTGGGAAACAGCTTCGCGGCGGCGGGAAATAGCGCTAGCGTGAGGAACCCGGACTCGAATATTCTCCATTCCTCGGCAATCTCGGGGTCTCGATATGGATTTTGCTCCCCCCATATCGCCTCACTCGTGGCCGCCACCATGGCTTTGCGCGACCAGGATCGCAGGGGTACCAGTTGGCTGCCCTGCGTACGTAGCTTCGCCATTTCGTCGGCAAAGACCTGGATCGCCTTCCTGTTGATGGCATCGAGATCTGGACCGGGGCTGATTGATGGCAATACGTGGCGAGGCCACGACTCGGTGAAGCCTTTTTCGGTGCCGATCCCATGCTTTAGGAGCTTCATTCCATCTTCGCTGAAGCCGATTGTATTGCCCACAGGCACCGTGATAGACGCAAAGCTAACATTGAGCCATTGCTTATGTAGTGGAGGGATGAGATCTGTTGAATTGACGACATAGATGCGCATAAAAGGTAGGCGAAGGGTGTAGATGGGAAGATTATAGGTGTCCCTGTCACAACGGTGAGCGGCTTGCCTCGGTGATCCTGGCAGATGCGGCAGTGGATTAACATACCTCAGACGAACGAAGAATCCAGATTTCTCCCAGACTATGCCCTTGATGGGGCCGAAGAATGGGATTGCGGTCAAGATTGCAGGAGGCTCCTTGGAGTCTTGTGTCAAGTGCAGCAGCACACGAAGGAAAATGTAGGTCGCTACGAGGACCCCAAAGGCGACGCTGAGGAATCCAGCCATGGCTGACGGCTACTGGGTATGAAATAGAGGGAGAAAGTGAGAGCAGCTCTGCTGTGAAGACCAAAAGCCTGTCAATTTGTCTCGGCGGCTGACGACAATCACGAATGTGGAACAGAACTGACAAGGTTGGAAATGGTACTGGGCTTCAGACGAAAGAATGGTGTAAAGCGCAGGTGGCTGACGATGAACGGGAGTGGAGGTCTGGATCTGTCCTGAGCAGTGTAGAAGTTGAGCAGGGTAGAAGTTGACGGAGCAGGGTAGAAGTTGAAACGGTCGCCCGGCCCACTCTGTCACTGGCTTACACCGTTAGACGGCCGGTGAAAGTCGGCGAACTCGCACCAACCAACCGTCCTTTCCCTTTCCGTCCCTGTCAACCAGTCTTCAATGCCACCCCCCAGACGCTTCCCTACCACAGCGCGGATCTTATCCGGACCTACCTAATAACCTTTCGTGCCTAGACTACAGTGCGAACTATTTGTTGCATTTTTTCGGTGCCTCTATCCTACATATGCAGCCCGTCACCAACCCATTGGCCTTGGTTTACAAGATTTCAACCGTATGTTGGTTAATCAACTCTACCCGAGTCAAGGACTTGGAAACTTGAAAGTGACGAGGAACACGAGGAGAAACAGAATACACCATCGGTATCGCAGACTCCTGGGAACTGCAAAGATATTGCCATTCATTATCCTCCCTGTCTACTTGATTGCCAGCATTGGGATGAATATGGCGACCCACGACGGTTCACGTTTCTCCATAATCTTTGCCGCGCTCCCAAGGTCGTTACTCCAGCTGGCGCCCTTCGCCACAATGGTAATACAAGCACTCATCGTTCTTTCCTTCGTTTTTGTCCTTTATTTTGCTATCCGGGACAAGGGCAAGAACAAATCAAATGAGAAACTCCATGAACTTCCTCAGCTTCCCGAGACAATCCCATTCATTTCGAATGCGTGGTAGGTCATGACCAACGAAAAGTTCTTCGTTTCCCGACTAAGGTATAGCGTATACTGCCACCTGCGTTCCAATATATATATATATATATATCTTGATTCTTGCATGGTCAAGCTGGCTAACAGGCATGATAAATACAGGCAAGCCTTCAAGACGAGACCCTCGTACGATGCCGCCTTGGCCCCATAACAGTATATTTTGTCGCAGGCGAATCCAATGTCTCTGCCCTCTTCCGGCCTTCGTTCACCTCGGAGCCGTGGATCATGCGCATCATGGCCCATGGAGCCGGCTATGAAGCACAAGATCTGGTCAAGATTGCTCAAGACGACTCAGGAGTGTCCAAGCAGCCGAGGCCAGAAAGTCGCACCAACACGCGCATCTGGCACGACATGCACAGCGTGTACAAGAGGACCCTGATCAACTCAGCGTCTGTCGGCGACTTTGTGCAACGGTTCCAGCGGGTGTTTGCCGATCGGCTCGGCTTCTTCTCGCCGGCCGTCGGGGTTTGGGATGAGGACGTCCGCATCCGTCAGTTCGTACGACAGCATATGGCGCACGCGGCTACACATGCTGTTCTCGGGCCATTGTTTCTCGAACTCAACCCTGGTCTGATGGACGCTTTCTGGGAATACGACAGGCATTTCCGGAGTCTCGCGTTTGGCTTGCCTTCGTGGATGAGTCGGCCCGCCGTCCGCGCCCGGAACCGGCTTTCTGCTATGTGTCGAAAATGGGTTGAAATTGCTGATGCCAGGTTCGACTGGAGCTCGTACAAGGGTTCGACGGACACTGACCAGTCTGACCTTGGTTGGGAGCCCATATTTGGCTCGCCCCTCTCACGGGGCATGATCCAGTGGGGCAAAAGCTTCGGCTTCTCTAACGGAACAATGGGCGCTGTTTTTACGCTCCTCCCGTACGGTCTTCATGCCAACACGGTTCCCATTTGTTCTCGGATGCTGATGGAGCTAATCAGGGATCCTTCCCTGTGGCAGGCCGTCAGAGAAGAAGTGTTGCGGACAGAAACGACTACTGATGGTGATGATAGAGACACAAAAGCAGGTTTCGACCATAAGCAGCTTGCGAGCCTTCCCTTATTAACGTCCATTTACACCGAGGCGTTGCGCCTTCATGAAGGAACTCTCGTTACACGAACCGCTCTTGAACCGGTGACCGTGGGCGGACACACATTCCCCAAGGGCGCGATCTTCATGACGTCGCAAGACGCGGCCCACCTTGACGATGAAGTCTGTACGTGTATTACACCATTCCCCTTTCAGCACCCTTCCAATGCCGCGCTTGAACAGACTGGACAGACCCAGGGCTTGGCTTTATATTTCATTTTGCGGACCAGAAGCTTACCGAGTACTCAAACCTTTCAGGGGGAACGCCCGAACATCCGGCAACCGAGTTCTGGGCCTACCGCCATATTAAAGAGACAGCCGTCGAGGACGAGAATGGTACGGTGACCCAGCAGCTCATATTTTCTCTCGCTGGTCCGCCGGGGTCTTTCATCCCATTCGGTAAGTGACACTGCTCGCTGGTATCATTGGATTAGAACTGACGTTGCTTCTTTGACTATCAGGTGGCGGGCTGTACGCCTGCAGCGGTCGTAACATGGCAAAGGCTGAGGTATTAGCTGTCGTGGCGAATATTGTTTCGAACTTTGAAGCGGAACTTGTGGAGTGGCTCGCAGAAAATGGTTCTCCTGCTGACTACTCGATGGTGAATGGGCACAAAGGGGAGATGAAGGTTCGATGGAGGAGGGTGAGATAGTGGGATACCTCACGTTCGTTTGATCTCGGCGTGAGGCGAACGAGTTTCTATTTCAGTATGTACACCACCAAAATTACCACCCTCACGGTCTCTGTAAGTGCCAGTGTTTCTCTCCTTTTTCTGATATACAGTATTATGGGCCAGTTGTACTCCCATTCTTCCCCCAGACCTTCTCAAATGCCTCAATCTTCTGGCAAGCAGACTGCTCTCTTCTTGCTTCTGAGATCCCATTACTCCTCACCACCATCTCGACAGCACTCAGGTCTGTCGATAGAAAGCAGGCCAGCTTGAGGGCTCTGCCTTTTTGTTCTTCGGGTCTGAAAAGAGGATGTCAGTGATGGAATTGTCAAAATAGGCAATAGTACTAACCCGTATTTGGACTGTGATATTGGTTTGGGCCTTCGCGGTTCCTCATTGGCCATTGCCCCTCAAGGATGTTTTCCAAAAGGTGGTTTGCTGACTTCGCTCAAGGGTGGTATGAGACAAGATGGTCAGATCGAATTAGATATCTGTATATAGTAGTGTACCAGTAAGCTGTTGAATTTCAGCAGGATCTGACGGGGAAGATGGGCAGTGAGTAATGACAGCCAGTAGTATGGTATTGACAAGAGAGCGTGCCCTTCAACATCCCTCAAGCACGAGTATTTATGAGAAATTGAGAATCATCTCATCGACCCATCCAATATTGACCAGCAAATACTCATCACAGACATCTCGTTGTCTGCATTCTTCGTCCATGGTGTTTTGAGCGTTCCAACCTAAATGCCTGATGTTGCGAATTCTGCGCTGTGAGATTCCCGGCAAACTGAGAAATCGCTGAGCCACAGACAAGTGCTGGTTTTGCGCAATCGCGCAGAACTGAGAACAGTGTTGGAGCCTCACACCTCTCTGGTTGCTGATGAGCGCCAAGTCACAACAATCCCATTTATCATACCACGACACTACTCATGCCAGCTGAATAGATTGCCGTGACATGACTGTGGAAGATCCGGGTCTCGATGTCCTGTCCATCTCACTGCTGAATGAGTACTATACTATATTATCCCATACTTCTACACTGTCTGCGAGCACTCTCCAAAACTCACGTGCACATCGCGACAACACCAGCAGTTTTGCGGCTGAGAATTCTCAACATCAGTTTTCCCACACCCCCACGCCCATTTAATGCTCTTCTTTTTCTTTTTAACATTGAGAAGTATATGGGATTACAACATCAACCATACCGCAAGACAGCCTTTACGGCTACGAAAGCACCCTTTAACTACCAATACCATGGCGGAAATGGTGCCGCATTCCTCTTTCGGTGCACAACCGGTGACGCGTATCCCATTAGAGTCGGGGAACTACACTAGCAAAGAAAAGACACATGACCAGAAGCCGTCAGAGCAAAACACTAGCTTTTACCAGTCCGCCACTTCCCGGAATGGGAGTAGTCGGAGAAGCGAGCCATTGAGCTATACATACCTTTCATCGAATGCGCACCAGACGTCATCTAAGTCGGAGCCTACATGACCGGTATGGCAAGGACTGCGGCCCTTTCCAATGCCCTCGTTTACGAGTAGGAGTGCAGCACCAGCCCAGCTGATGCTGATGGATATTAAGGAGCTAGAGACATCGCGTTCATCGTTCATTACGAGCAACAAAGTTGCCAGTCAGCAAGATGAGACAGCACCGGCTCCTTATAAGAGATTACCCCCGACACCTACATATTACCAACCTGCTGTGTCATCAATGCCTCAGTACTCCTTTCCCCTTCCCAAAGAGACCTCATCTCTATCGGCCTCTGCTTCAACTCTTCAGTCTAAACGCTTCTCCACTGAGCTCGATGATTCTGCCGGTACAGTTGCAGCGCCTTCCCAGGCTTTGTCGGACGCGCAAAAGGCGCCGATAGAGGGACAAGCACCATATCATATTCATCGAGGGCCCGTTATGAGTAACCTACATAATCCTGGTATCCCTCTGCCTATGTACGGTCGTGTACCCCCGGCATCATATAGCCAAACTGGCATTCCATTGCATAGTGTGCAGCAGCAGGGGCACGGGTATGGTCTTAATTCGCATTATCCGTATTCCCCTGCACAAGATCGGCCCTTCAAATGCGATGAATGCCCCCAATCTTTTAATCGAAATCATGACCTCAAGCGTCATAGCAGAATTCATCTCGCCGTGAAGCCATTTCCATGTTCACACTGCGACAAAAGCTTCTCCCGAAAGGATGCCCTTAAGGTGAGAGATCCCGGGCAGTCAGATATTATGCTCATCGGAATGCATTTGGAAATTTGGCAGTTCAACTAACCTATAAATGTTTAGAGACATAAACTCGTCAAAGGCTGTGGGACTAAACCACCTACGAGTGGCGCCATAGCAATCGTCAAAGTCCCGCCTGATAGGAAGCTTGACAGTGGTATTAAAGACGAGGCGGTGAAATACCATGATATTAGAAAGCTCAGAACCCAGAAGAGACGAGACGAATTCGCTCAAGGCAAAAGAAATGTATCTGGATTCAAAATAGGGGCTCCCTCTGGGCTGCAGAATCCACTCAACTTGAGATGAACGGGAAGGGTCAGGCCGATTCCAAATATACGGAACAAAAGAATCTGACCAGCTCTAATCTTACCCCTTCACCATTCGGATCGGACATTAAGACTACCCAGACCGATGGGGATCCCGCGCCTGTAGTAACATCCCCATCAAGTACTCTGGCTCAGACACCATCAACAAGCGAGTCTGGATCCGGGATATCTTCTACCTATGTTGCCGAACGAAAACGACAAGTCATCGACAGGGTCTTACAGACTGTGACTATATGGCTGCGGTCAAGATTTGAGCTTTCTCGCCATCGGACTCTCACCGAACGTATAGCCGGCGTAGTCTGCGGCGAAGGTTCATCTACAACTCATTCGGTATCAGAAGACCGAACCCCTAAACCCAAATCACAGCTACGATCAGCCAGTAGGTTACCGGAGAGGCATCGAAACGGCAAGCGTAAAGCAAGCGATAGACAAGATGACGAGGATAATGAAGAAGACAAAGCACCGCCGTCGAAGACGAGAATCGACAAAGGCAAGGCTGTAGAAAGTCTCAAGTTTGCTTGCCCATACTTCAAGTATAATAAAACCAAGTACAAAAGCTGGAGAGGTTGCCCTGGACCAGGCTGGCCAGATGTTCATCGCGTCAAGTGAGTCAAGACATTTACGACCTCGTATACCAGCCAGCTAACATACTGAACCGTAGAGAACATCTGTACCGCAGACATCGACAGCCGAAGTACAGGTGCAATCGTTGCTGGCAACCATTCGAGGACGAACAGACGATTATAGAACACCAGAGAAATGTCAACTCATGTCCCCTGAAACCAATGGAACCAGTCGAAGGATTTGACACTGGCCAGGAAGCTCGCCTGAAGTCTAGAAAGAAAGCAATAACAGAGCTGAGCGAAGTTGAGAAGTGGAAGGCTACATTTCGAATTCTGTTTCCACACGTTGACGATCCTGATATCCCCTCTCCATGTGAGTACCTATCTGAATATTGCACACATGTAACAGCACCGTAAAACGGCCCAGCTAACATGATCAAACGAACCAGTCTATGAATATGACCAGGACTCGCCTCCTAGCTCCTTATCCGCATGCGAGGAGTACATAGTGAAGGAGGTCCCTCTCCGTTTGCGACATATTCTGGCGCCGGAGCTCGACCGGGACCTGAACATCGTCGAGGAAGGTCTAAAACGAAAGGCGATTGACTGCCTCAAGACACTTCTCGTTGACGCTTTTCGTGAATTTCGCAAGCTGGATCAGAAAGCAGAACCGGACCAGCCTTCATCTTCGGTTTACGCTACCCAGGGAAACTCTCAACAGCCTCCACTTTCTGCTCACCCACAAGGAAATGCCGGGGCAGCTGTCGAAGACGGGGACCTATCGCGAACTGAGCAGATGTATGATCTACAGGACGAAAACCTTGCCAACCGAGAACAACCGGCCCAGGAGCTAGGATCCACACGGACAGAATTCCACGATTTGGAGCTGACAGATATCAGCTTTGACAACGAGGATTTTGAGTTGGAAGGTCTCGACCTGGATTTCCTGTCAAATCCAGACAACCTTTTCGGGGAAATCCCGATCATGGAGAACCTGCTTCAGCCCTTTGACACTTATAGCCATGGTGATAACGATGGAGGCCAAAAGAAGTTATCGGACTCGGGGTATGATTCAAGCTCAAATAGTCCTCAGCAGACGCTGGGGTATTCGTCCGAGTTGTGATGCTGTTGACCATTCAAGGAGAACGCAAATGAACGCACTCACGAGACTGGAGATACTATCGAGACACTTCTTAATTGAAAAGTAGAGCACGATAAGAGCGTTCGTTCCAAACAGTGCCAACGAAAGACCACACATACCTAATTTGACATCTGGGTTTGTTCCACCGTTGAAGATCCTATTTGCCTGTTCACCAGCGTAAACAGTGGAAAAGGGGTAAGCAGTGGGGTAGATTTAGTGGGGAAAGGCGCTGTGCGGGGCACCCAGCAATAATGAATGAACCCCCGTTCGCCCGCATGAGTTGAGGAGCTTAAATGGAATTCATCGCTCCACGAGATCTCGTGCACCTTAAAGTGCACATGCCGATCAACCGCGTAGCGACGCGTCTCCCTCAAAATTTACCTGAGACAAGCAAACACATTCTAGATTCCCACCCTCCGATTGACCGCCCATCATGGCGAGCGACAGCACTCAACCAACCCCCGGCCACATGCAGCACTTTTTCAGCGGGTCAAAAATCGACCCAGCCAGCCAGTCGCCCATGGAGAAGCTCACGGCTCGTCACTTTTGGAAGCATGGGAAGCCAAATGTATGAATACTCGCCCGTTTATTGACTTATCTCCGAGAACAACACTAACTCAATCGCTTCGCCTCAGGCCGACCCGCGCGAGACGCGAAACTGCCACCTCTGCCAGATCCGCTCCTTCGCGACACACGACGCAATCCCAATCACAATCCACAACGACACAGACGACGGCGCAGTCCTGAACCCAAACTTTCGCTTCATCGACAAATCCGTCATAACCCCCAGCGTCCCCGTGGTCGAAGCTTCCTTCCGAACGGGGTGTGTCTGCGCCGACGACGAGGATTGCATGTACAGCTCTTGCCACTGCCTGGACGAGATAGAGCTCGTCGACAGTGGACCAGAATCCGACGAGATGATGACCGACGACCGAGAAGCTAGACGAAAGCGCAAAAGAAAAAAGGTGTTCGCGTATTATTCTACTGGTGCAAAGGCGGGCTTGTTGAGGTCCGACATGCTTCATAGTCGGGACGCGATCTATGAATGTCACGAGGGATGTTCCTGCAGCGCGGACTGTCCTAATCGGGTTGTCGAGCGCGGACGGACTGTACCGCTGGAGATCTTCAGAACGGTAGATCGCGGCTGGGGAGTGAGATGTCCGGTGGATATTAAAAAGGGGCAGTTTGTTGATCGGTATCTGGGCGAAGTCATCACTTCACAGCAGGCTGATTTGCGGAGACGGGAATCGACCATCGCAAGACGCAAAGACGTGTATCTGTTTGCATTGGACAAGTTTACGGACCCAAACTCGCCGAACGAACTGCTGCGAGGGCCGCCGATCGAGGTCGACGGCGAGTATATGAGCGGCCCGACGAGGTTTATCAACCATAGCTGTGATCCCAATATGAGGATCTTTGCGCGGGTGGGAGACCATGCGGATAAGCATATTCATGACTTGGCGCTTTTTGCGGTCAGGGATATTCCCAAGGGAGAGGAGCTCACGTTTGATTATGTGGATGGGCTGGAGGAGATGGATCGGGATGCGCATGATCCGGATAGGGTGAGGGATATGACGAGGTGCCTTTGTGGGACGGCCAAGTGTCGGGGTTTTTTGTGGTGATATCTTTTATCTACTACGGGCGTGTTTACTTTGGCATTGGGTTCTGGAGTTGCAAAATATTTCGTTTGGGAGGACCACGGCGCTATTCCTACAGCGATCTTCATGGCATTGGGTTCACGTTGCATGGAGTTAAGGGGCTGGGACTGATATCTATTGGCATTGCCTCATAGCAGACACTGAGACTGATGCTGCTGTGGAGTGTGACACCAAAGTGTCATGGTTGTATTTGTATCTTTCGGGCCAAACCCATCCGCCGATGTCGTCAGGGATGGGAAGTTTTGGCGACTGTCAAAGCAGACGCAACTTGCGCCTTGCGTCAGATAGTGAACATTGAGGACCAGATGGTTCACGAGTGCATAAGTTCCATCAAGTAAACAACAATACCACGATGATGTGAGATTTTGGGTGTAGGTCTTGGTCATTCGCTAGCAAAGCCTTGTTCATAGTGAGTCGCTTGGTAGAATCTTATCCACGAACAAGTGAATCTCATGATTCCCATCAATACATATCTGTACAACAGATTATTCAGCCGGCAGTCAAGTTCTCATGAAAGGTCTTCGACATCATTGCTGCTTTTCCCTGAAAATCTAGGCCAAAAACGTCAAGGATCATCCGTGACGAGCTCCTAGGAGCTTGGGGCACCGGTGTGGTGATCTTCATATCACCCCTCGGCTCGTCATGGGACGTCATGTTGTCATTGAATTACGCCTGCAGCGTGGCATCTTGTGCGTGCACAGGATGCATTAACTTTTTGTTGCCGCCAGCCGATTCAAGTCTGTACGAAAGGTATCATGATGTTTAGTCGATGGATTTCGTGAATAAATGAAAATCATGGATGGGCATGAAATAGTTCATGATCTGGTCAAGTGCTCTTGTTCAGGGGGCCCATGTAACCCCCTTATCGCTTATCTTGATCTTGAAGGGACCGAGCCTTACCGCTAGCAGTTAGCGTAGTTCTCCTGCTTGGGGAAACAAAAGTGACAAAGAAAGAGATCAGCAGCTCGTGGAAGCAATGTGGACGGGCCGCGGGGTTTGCCGTACCTAAATTGACAAGCAGACGGAAGATCAGTATGAAGCTACCAAGTAGCTACAAGCTGTGCCTGATGGAAAAAGAAGAGGCCAAAGAATGAAAAGGGAACCCATTGTCTTCTGCATAAGTGTTTTTTGGTGCTGTGTTGGCATGCTGCGGGTTCTGTCTAAGCGATGCAGGACCAAGCAACAGGCAAACAAGACCAAGAAGTGTGGTGAGATGGTCGCTGCCAAAAGCGGAATCGACGACAGCCTCAGCTGGTAACACAACATTTTTCTCCGCACCTCGGGCTGGTTGATAGCTTTACACCTCCGCATCTCTTTTACATTGATTGCCATCTTGTCTCTCGGGACCTCGAATTCTTAGCTTTATATACCTGGCTCAAACTTTCACCCGGTCTCCTGCCTCCCTCGATTGAACGACTGCTGACGGGGAAATAGGGGGCATCTTCCTAGTCAGCTTGGCCGAGAAGGGAGGGGAACCAAGGGACACCGACATCAAACCATAGCACACTCGCTTCTGGCTTTTTTCTTCTACCGATTTTACAACTCCAACAATCGTACCAGCCGGCAGTCCCAGGGGAGGCATCTCGTCATACCTACATCCCACCAGCCTCCCCCAAACTAACCTCCGTCGTTCACCTTGTGTCGCCCGCCATGAGATACCAAGCCGTACGGACGATATAACAATCCTCGAACAGTAGCCTGAGAGATACAGGTGCGACAATTCACAACCGCAGAGACGAGACATCCGGAGCTTTTTTTCCCTGCAGATCCCAAGAAACGAGAGCGCGCAAGACAAATCCAATCATGGTATGTAACACCCAACCCGGCGCCAAGCATTCCCGTTCCCGTTCCGACCGACCCCTAACCACTCCCGTCGGGATGATAGGGTTGCTGCATGTCGACGCCCTCGGGCTCCAATTCCCCTTATTCAGGCGGCGGCTCGGGCTCAGCGCGAGCTATAAACGAATCCCAGCAGACACCGGGGATATCACCCTCCTCCGGCGCTGGCGGAGTCGGCGTCGACGACGTACTTCCCTCCCCGTCCTCGGCCGATCCCCGCATGCGACATCATCATAGACATCATCACCACCACCATCAGCCGTTAGCGCAGCATATCAACAAGCCATTACGTCGACACGAATGGAGCAGTAGGAACAGATTATGGACTCGCGCAGCATTGACGAGGGAACGAGCAGAATTCTTCGATACAAGGGTTACAGGACGCCAAGAGATATGGCAGACTTTGCGGGCTGCCTTGGAGGTATTATGGGAGGCCGACATAACTGCTGCTGCTGCTGCTGCTGCTGTCAAACAACAACAAACCATCAACTCTGGAGAACAAGACGTCATGTCATGCCAGAGCGGATCAAGAACCGAAGTCCAAGACCCGGCCATTGCCCTCGCCACGGCGCAGAGCATCCTCAGCGCAGCGGATATTACCCTCCCGACGGGGGACCTGGCGCAAGGAGCGTACGATTCGCTGGGGAATTATTACAGCCTGCCGGAATACGTCGTCTCGGATCCGAGCAACGTGGTGGTTGGACGGCAACAAAAAACGACAGAGGAGGACATGGATGATATGAAGGCCGACCTTGCAGCAGCGGAGGGGGAGGAGACGGCTGAGGACGACGAAGCGGATGGCCTTGACGTGATGGACCCCAACGACGAGGAGAGGGAAGAGGTTCAGCGGAGGAGGGAAGAAAAGGGCAAGGCTGTGGCGGCTGATGTTAGGGACCTGGTGACCATTCGCGCGAGGCTGAGTGATGGGAGCAGGGACGTCAATGTCTCCGTTGGGAAAGGGGAGACTGTGCGGAGTATCGCGCGGTATATTGCTGATGAGGCCAAGGTATGTTATGTTGTTGCTCTCTTTTGGGGGGTGGTAAGGTGCTAATGAATGGGGGTTTGTGGAACAACAGCTCGCGCCGAATAAAAAGGTCCGGATAGCGTACATGGGCAAGATGTTGAAGGAGAATCTGACGCTGCCCGCGCAGGGCTGGAAGCAAGGCCATGTCTTGAATGCGCTTGTCTTTAGCCGGTAGCGACTTGTTGAAGACGAGGATCGGCGTTTGCAGCAGCTGTTGTTGAAGAACAGGGGGAGGGTGGTGAGCAAGGCCATCATCGCTTGGTTCGATAAACTGCGCTACTCGACTGCAGCCTATGGATATTTCCAGCTGCTGTGGCTCGAGGGACGTCGGAAGGTAACAAGGCACGGGTTCCGCTTCCACTCGGTTTGGTCTCGTTGCTTTGTGCCTCAACTATGCCTGGGAGCACCGGCATACCGCGTTGGGCAGCGCACCTTTCCGTCGTTCATACGCCACCACCACAAGACATATCGTCCGGTCCATTGAGGACACGAGCATGACCGGTGGTTTGCACCTTGTACCAACAAACATACCTTATACGACACACCTCATTACCGCATCAAAGACCGCATCCGTTTCGACCTGAGATACAGAACGAACAACTCTCACCTATATCAACGGGGGGAAATACCACTACCTATTCCTCTCTCTCTCTCTCTATACCCTGATCAACGAACTCTCCAACTATATACCTCTCTCCTCTTCCCTACCTACATACCTAGGTACATACCGAGTAGTTTTACCCAGGAAGCTACTTACCTACTAACACACGGTTAATGATACCCCCGCCTAACCTTTTATTCATTGGAAGGTTCTCTTTCTTATACATGTCTCGTCCCATTTCTATCCCGTTATCTTGCCCTGGTTGGTGGTTGTGGCGTTGGCGGGTTTGTTTCTTGGGTGGCTCTCTCTTCTCTGCTCTGCTATTGCTTTGTTTGGCTCATTTTCATGGATGCATCCATCTATCTACCTTACGTATAGTATAGTCCACTGTCATAATATGTTTATATCTATATCTATACCTTTTACCTAACTACCTAGGTACCTATACTAGGTCATGTCCTCATCAGGACCTCTTAACTAGTTGGGGATTATTTATCTTGCCATTCACAAGTAAATTATCATGATGCAATTGTTGCCAACCTGGAAAGGTAAGTATCTATGATCTATCTCACCCTCCGTGTCATTTTGAGAGACCATCTCGACGTTTCAAAGACCACGACACCGCCTCCACGAGTGGACTGCTGCTCGTCGTGCGTGGCATTGCGAACAAGCCGCTCGGCGAGAGCACATGGCAAAGCCAAAGAAAGAATCAATGCCACCAATTCTTTCTTCCATCAAGGCACACATACACCTAAATTTTGAGCCGCTCCGTATCAATCGCCCTCAATCCTCTGACTAGGCAGATAGGTAGGTACCTAGGCATCTAACTGACCAGACAGTACTAGTATCAAGTGAACACGTGGAAAAAAAACCCAGAGTATAGTTGACGACTTTGAGAGTTTTCCTTCACCGAAGCCCTATCTGTAGCTCAACGTCCAAGAGAAAGCACATGTCATCAAGCAATTCAAGTACAGTAGCGCCGTAGTTACGTACTTAGCAATTCTTTCAGACAGGCAGGCAGGTCCGACCATCTCAGGCGCTCTATCTCTTCTCCGTTGAGCGACATATGTAATACATACATAGCTAGCTTCCAGACACTTGCAGCTTGTGAACTTTATACCGGCCCTGTCAGTTTTCTTGTTCTGCAAGCATAATGAAACCCGAAAGCGACAACTATATTCCATCCCCATCGGGAGGATTCTAAGGCAATCAAGCAACATGCCTCCTAGAGTATATAACCCTAAGTATATTCCAGATGGGGCCAAACCAGTGATCTATCCCAACAAGACAGCCTCGAAAGCGTTAAACACCTGCTGAGACTGCTCATATAGATAGCCTCCTGTTCCCTTCGCAAAAAACAGCTGTGTGTTATATGGCAGGCTTTCATCAACCAACTTCAAATATCACCAAATCAAGTCTTGAATACATGACATTAAACTAGCAAGTCCATTCATGAGAAAACTACCGCTTCCTTTTTTCTGCTCTATAGCCACAACATGACAAGCCAGAAATAAACACTCAGCCGGACGCACAAGAACCCGATCAAGCAGCCGTGGTGATCTTGTTCAAGCCCTTGAGGGCGCCCAGACTCAACGCCAAACCCTGTGATCTGCTGCGTATCCTCAGGAACCCTGTGACCGGACCTTTCTCGCCCTCCTTCTCAATACTCAAGTTTGCCAGCGCGTCCTCGCCTAGAGAGTGAAAGAAAACCAGTTAGTTACACCAACACCAAATATGCAAGAACGGGTGATGTAGACTTACCGAATACACTTCTCGCATAAAGATTTGCACTCAAGAATTGGCAGTCTCCCTTGAGACTGGCTTCGGGCGTCAGGCAGTTCATGTTGGTGCAGGCCATGAGCTGATCCAAGAACTCTCTCAGCGACTTGGCCTTGCTGTTGATGTTGACCTTGTTCTCCCACTCAAACTCGGTCCACATGGTTCGGAACTGCGTCTCGGTGCATGTGGCGGGCTGGATGTAGTCCATGATATCGACACCGAGATCGTTCAGGATGACCACGTTGGTGTCGGTCGAGTGGGCACCTTCGTATACCACGTTTCCAAAGATGACGCCGGTATCGGTTGATCCAACCTTGATCGTGGCTTGGCAGTTGAAAAAGTCGTGGGGGGCCACGTTTTGAGCCGTTGGCCGTTCAACAACCTTTAGGTCTCCCAGAGTGGCAAACTCTACTGAGAGATTCTGGAGCGTTTCAGTGGTCTGATTGACAAGCAGAATGTCCAGCACAATATCGAATTGGTTAGGCTTGACATATGCTTCCACGTAGACCTGGGTTTCCATGGGTTAGTTGGCTAAGATTTGATGGTGGCAAACGGAAGAAAACTCACAGGGTCAGAAAAGCCTGTAAGTTGGACGACTCTGCTCAGCTTGCCGGACAAGTCTTCTGAAGCGCCAGTGTCACCACCAGCGGCACGCTCGAGGTCAGCCTCTACAGAGTCCATGGCCGTCGATGTCGTTTTGGACAGCTGACGGAACGAAATCATGTCGTCCACCTGGATGGCAGACTTGGACTTCTCGTAGGCCTCCTTGTCGGCCCGTTTCTTCTCCTCTGCCTGCACCATGACCCGGAAAGCCTTCCGGGTGTCGTCAAGGTACACGGCCTCGAGCTCCTTGTGCTCGTTGAACTCTGCGAGCGAGCGGACACAGCTCATGATGCGGTCAACCGAGTCCTCGTCAATGGGCGCCTTGACAAATTTGCTCTGCCCAACGCGGATGATGGAGATCATGATCAGCATGGCCTCGGCGCGGAGGGCGTTCGTGCGAGCGGCATCCGATGAGATTTCGGCGTGACGCATGACCAGCTTGGTGAGAGTCGAGGCGAGCACGGTGGATAAGTAATGATCCCCGTCCAGAATGAGTTGTCTGAGAGGCGGCTTAGAGGATGCCTTCACAGCTTCAAGCTTCGCAGCGGCCGTCGTTTGGCTGGTGAGGGCAGTCTCGGTTGCATAGGTACCGTCGGCAAGCACACGTCTCGAACCAGTCGGCGCCGCTCTGGAGTGGCCGTTGACTTGGTCTTTGCCCTCGCCCTCCTTCTCCTCGCCTTCCACGCTATCCAGCAGCCGTTGCTCAGAGTCCAAGATGGGGATCTCACCCAAGCTGGATCTGATGCGTTTCCAGGCGTCGCGGATGTCCTTTTGTTCCAGCGAGTACTCGCCAATGATCCACAGAATGCCACGATACACCTTGCCCGCTCGGACCTCATCGAGGGTTTGAACAAGTCTCGCGATGACAGCGGGGCGAAGTTTCGGGAACTTCTCAACGACCTCCTTGACGAAGTTGATGATGTCGACCGCCGACGTGTTGTTAAAGTCAGCCACAATAAAGTCCATAAGGAGCTCGACAACGCTAGCGGCCACCTCGGAGAACTTGATGGCGATTTGGTGGATCGAGTGGATCAAGACTTGTCGATACTCGGATTTCTTCTCGTACTCCTGGTCGACCGTCTTGGAAAGCTCCTTCTTGAGCAGCAAGACCACCTCCTCGACGTTCTTGCTCGATATCATCTCCAGCGCGATCGAGAGAGCCTTTTTCCGCACATCGATATCCGGGCTGGTGAGGACCCGCAGGATGTCCATTGTCAGGTCGTCCAAGACACCCTGGTTGTTCTTGCGCAACTGGTCCACACGGTCCAAGACAATCAATTTGACGTTGTTATCAGTCTCCTTGATTGCCAGCTCGATGAACTTGGTTGCTGCTGCCTTGACGGCCACGGCATTGTTTGAAAGCGCAGTGAGAGACGAGGCGGCCTCGTATACGACGGTTGACGCGCTGGCTTCCAGAAGATCAAAGATGAGTCGCAGGTAACGGGGCTTGTGTTCTGGGTGTTGTACCGAGTCCTTGCAAATGAAGCGGATGAACTCGAGTTGCAGCAGCTCATCAGCATTCGGAATTGCGTCGAACACTGTGCTCAGGTACGCCAACGCCTTGTCATGGTTGATGCTGGCAAGCGCGGCGAAACCATTCCTCTTGCATGTGGGGTCGCTCTCGCCCTCGAGGGCAGCAGCGATGAGGTCTGCAGCGTCGGGAATGAGGGACGGTGAATGCTGGTAGATGGACGAGATTGCGAAGTAACCCGACTTGCGGACAAATGCGTGTCTATGTTCCAAAGATCCGCGGGCCGAGGAGAGGAGAGGTTCGAGGAGCTCGGGTTCGCGCAGCTTGCAGAGGAAGCGCAACGTTTTACCTAGAGTCCATGAAGATTAGAATAGCCCTCGCTCGTCAGTTTACCGAGTTTACAATACCTCTAACGTATTCGTTTGAACTCAACAAATCGTTCCGGATACCGTTGCTGGAAGAGTCTGTTAAGAATGCGCGGCCGATCAGGGGATTCTGGGTCAACCTACCACACCAAGATGAACTCCTGCTTGAGCTTCCCTTGGCCGTCGAGCTTGGGGCAGATCTCGTAGTAATAGTATAGCAGCGATTTTAGGGCTTTCGAACGCGATGGCATAACAAACCTCCAAAGAGAGTTAGTTTATAGTTCACTGCGCTTCGGTTCACCGCCTATCGTACCGTATTATATGCATGAGCAGTCCGTTGAGAGGGTCGCCATTGAGCATCATGACCAAGATGCGTCGCATCGTGATAATCTTGTCATCGTCGCTTCCCTTTTCAAGAGCTGTCTTCAGCTCCTGCAGCGTGGGGGTGCCATCCGTGGCGCTGTCCTTGACCAGACTGTAGGCATTCTCGAGGAACGACATGGTGGGCGACCGGGGGCGGCAGAGCCGTCTTGTCGTGTTAGTCGAGCGTCGTTGTGGTGGTGGTGAGGGAAAGTCGGCGGTTGTGATTCTGTGTGCGAGGTCGAATTATGGGGTGGCCGTTATAGAATGGGACGCGGATTGGATTGATTGGATCCTGCCGTGCAAGAAAGTTTCGTGGAGACAGGACGGTGTCCTCAAAGCTCTTCGAGTTGGGATTCGTGTCACAGAGCTGCACAGGCAGGCGGGTAGTGGTCGGGGTTGCGCTGGCAGTATCGTCGAGCTGTGCATCAGCTGCGGTGGAGGGCCTTGGACATCGAAATGAAGCCAGCTTGAATTGGGTCGGTCGCCAGCATCGAAAGTGGCCTCCTGGAGATGTGGCATTTGGCAACCCTTGGCCCCTGCAGCAATTGCACCCCTGCGGCCAGCTGGCAGCCACAAGAGTCACGTGTGATTCGGGACGGACCCCTGTCTGGTGGGCCTTATGCCCCGCCATCGTAACTGGACGCGACCTCTTTGGCTTGGGCGCAATTGTTGGAGTTAAAGTTCGTGAACGGATTCACCATCTCCAAACCGTGGGAGCAAACATCACCAAAATGTCCGCCGCAAACGAACAATTCTATCTTCGATACTAGTATGATTCTCGAATCTTTCGATTACATCTTCTGTGGTACTAACTGCAAACCAGTTCCGGTCACTCCGGTCGCTTCGGCCATGAGTTTCTGGGTATGACCCCATGCTCTCCTGGATTTCCTGAGACCGAGCCATGTTTCGCGATGCTAAGACGCCACTCTTTTGTTAGAATTCGACTTCCGCTCTGTAGGCGACGGTCGCAGTGCTACAGCGCGCTATGCCAACAACTCGAACTACCGGAATGACAGCTTGATCCGGAAAGAGAGTAAGGGTGCATCCTGAGGAAGGATCGCTGGGAATGTTGACTGACGGGATGCAGTGTGTGTTAGCTCCATCGTTATTGACGAGATCAAGCGCATCATCAAGCAGAGCGAAATTCTCAAGTACAACCTCCCATGCGACCGATCGAATCAGTCTATACAACAGGACTAACAACATGACAGGGAAGATGACGGCAAGTGGCCCACGAAGAACAAGGACGGTAAACAAGAGCTCGAGATCCGCCTTGGAAGCGAGCACATCTCATTTGAGGTCAGTCAGCCACCATGAGCCTCTATTGCACTCACTTTCTGTTGCTGACCCTCGGCGTAGACCGCCAAGATTGGATCGATCAACGATGTCACCGAGTCGGCAGACCCAGACGGCCTTCGAGTGTTTTACTACCTGGTGCAGGACCTCAAGGCACTGGTCTTCAGCCTCATAGCCCTGCATTTCAAGATCAAGCCTATTTGATCATCGACTGTCTTGCTTCACGAATTCATTGATACCCCCGGAGGCTGGACGTTTGTTAGTTGGTTAGGCGTTGAGAGCAGAAAACCTGGTTTGGCGTCCTTAATATTTATTATGCCAAACACTTGTCGTAAAGAAGGAAGTGGCGCTTTTTATACAGTAGACGAAATAGTCTATCATTGGGGCTTATTTGGCACGTTGGGGCGGGCTTATAACCAGAACGGCGGCCAAGCACAAGAACGGGTCCGATTTAAGCGGGCGGGAACGGGCCCGTAAGGTCCTTGATAACGCCAAGCCCCGTCCGCAGGCCGGGAACCCACCTCCGCGAATGGCAGGTCGTCTTTTAGTCGAGGAAATGTCACACTCACGCTGATTTTCCTGCAGCTAGCTATACGCTACACGAATCATTTCTGGCCATCTGTGTATTGCATAGGGCGCTTGGTGGTGTTGAGTGCGGGCAGTGAATGAAAAATGAGGTCCTCCTCACTCTGAGGGCCAGCGGAAGCTTCCATGTGTTAGCGTCATCCAAACAGCGTCACTGTCAGGGAGCGGTATTCTTCACCGTCTTTCAGCTGCCTGCGGGATGGCACTGAAGGCGCATGTCCTCTAAATTAAATTCATACCACAGACTTTAGTCAGGTCATGCTTCCCGGCTCGTCTGGGAAGGTTGTCGATATTTCAAGCCAGAGCCCAGAATTCAGATTGCACTTGCTGCTCGGGATAACAGATGGTATATCAGGCCTGAATCTTGGGATTGGCGTGATTTAGGTGGTGCACTGTCTAGTCCGTGTTACTGAGGGCCATCTCCAGTGCTTCCCGCCTCAAGAACAACAAAGCACCGGCACTGCCAAGGACTTCGAATATCCCCAACAGTATGTAGAATTAAGCTTCGGTTTCAGTAGGTGTCACTGCCGCTTATCTGTCAAACAAAGACAAATGGCGGCGTCAAAATCCCAAAACCTGCTCCGAGTCCCTCCTCACCAGTGTTCTGATTCAGAAGTGGCAGGTGTGTTGCACTGAATTACATTGGGATGCACCTACTGACGCACAGGCCAAGGGCTCCATTATTGCTCTCAAGCACCCACAAGCACTGGCAGGATCCCGGCCCAGGATCCACCTCATCTCTCTCCCGCACCTGTGTCACTGTCTCTTGCAGCAATAAACTCTCCCCAAAGTTCGTCATTGCATGCCCTGCATCTCTGGGGCATCCGTCCGCTTTTGGTCATTCTGATACTGCAGTATTCTCATCCCCACGGCACCCATTTTCCTCGGTGCTGTTTTTATTCAGTTTTGATTGCCTTTCCAAACCTCAAATCAAACCAGTCTTTGTTTGCCACCGTTGTTCCTCTTTGCGTTAGACTAATATTCTTTGCGGGTGACATTGGGTCTCGAACGGTTGACAAGCCATTCCCTTCCCCGCGAACTGGCGTTGATGGCGCTACGCTAGAGTGCTGCTCAACCCACTCGAGTGCCACGGCCACGAGACGATTATCGGCAGCTATCAGTCACCGTCAATCACCCAGGGCCCCAGGTTCAACGGTGGTACTACTATCCGGTTCATACCCGACACCATCGTGAGACTTACATAGGAAAAGTCTTGCGGCCTGCGACACCTGTCACATTTCATCGCGTCTGCCGTCTATCAATACCCTCGTCCCGGCCGAGACGGCGTCCTGCGTGCTGCGTTTCCGCTATCGCAGCTGATCCAGCCATTGGACTCAACACTCGTCGGTTGCGCGCATCGAAATAACAAAGCCGACGACTGCCTTTCTTTGAGTCGCAGAATGCCCACGCCCTCCTCCAATGCCCCCGACCCCGAGTCGCATTCGTCCCGAACCTATCCATTCTCATCGTGCCCTGACCCAGACGAGCAGCCTCTTCAGTCCCAAGTGCAGTCTCAATCCGACATAGAGTCCCACACCGAGACACAGTCCGGCTGGACCGCGCGCGCTTCGCCGGCGTACTCGCCGGATGCCGATACCCACACTCTCACGGACCTTCCAGACGACGCGACTCGATCGCGTTCAATAACCATGTCACCTGGGCCTCAGGCGGATGGTAGCTTTGACATCGACATGGGCCGGGAAGCCGAGGGCATCGTGACTGGTCAGAACCATGGAGAAGACCGCCATAAGCTGGCGGATGAGGATGATATAATGTTACCCGTGGACACACGACACTCTAATCTGGAGAATACCAATGAAGCAGACGGAGACATAAACACGACGCCGACGGCGACAAGCTCGAGTACATCAGCACAAGGCGCAGGGAATAGTCGAAGAGGCAAAGCGCCCGAGGTTGAGTCCCCAGCCACCGCGGTGGGGGACTTGGTGGATGAGATGGATCTGGGGGACTCTGTGGGCAGCTTTCCAATCGAGGACAGCGGGTTGGTGGGGATGGGTTATGAATTAATGCACAGAAGACTTATACCGACATCGCCGTCGTCATATCTGCGGCCTGGCAGTAAATTTACGGGGACGCAACAGTCCGAGCGGCAAAGATATGACGTCCAGGTCGAGATCAAAAACGTTGATATGCGGGAATCTTTCTTGTGTGGCTATCTCAGGATTCAAGGTTCGTTGGTACATTCGAGATCCTGGCCAACCGGTGTCTCTTATTTGAAGCTAACACTGTCCCTAGGTCTCACCGACGATCACCCAACACTCACAACATACTTTGAGGGCGAAATAATCGGAAGCAAGTACGGTTTTATCACGCAACATCCGGACTGGGGGGCGACCGATAAGATTGACCTCTCGCACTGGTCCAAATTTGCACCGTTCCGGCCGTGGGCAAAGCTCGCGAGAAAGGGCCAACAGCTTCTGATACCGGATCTGGCGGGCAAAGAGAACATATTCATGCGCTGGAAAGAGCATTTTCTCGTGCCTAACCACCGCGTGAGAACGATCAACGGCGCTAGTTTCGAAGGGTTCTACTATATATGTTTTAACCAGCTGCGTGGTGAGATCAGCGGGATATATTTCCACAGCAAGAGCGAGAAGTAAGTTTATTCCCGGCCCTTTGTTCTTTGAGTGGGTAGGTTTTGTTCTTCAGCCCCTGGACCGCGCAGCTAACTTCAAATTGTCCTTACAATGACAGATTTCAGCAACTAGAGCTGAAGCATGTTGAGGACAAGGGATGTTTTGGCGCATTGGAGTTTAGATGATTTTTGTGGGGCGGCTTTTTGGCTTTTGGTCTTTTTGTCATGACTTCTTTGCTCGTATCTTTTTGGAGCACAGCTGGATAGGTAGTTTACCGGCTCTCCATAGCACCACACCCCGGCGTTGGTTTTGGATTTCACTCTGGCTAGCAGATATGGATATACGATGATGGGAATTTGGCCTGTGAGGAGCACCAAGAAGGGACACCATGACTGAACAGTATTCCAACAGGAACAGCGAAACTCGGCAGATTGCCATGCTGGGCTAAGGTACCTATCGGAAATGACGTTTCTTGACTTGTCATGTCGAATCGGAAATACCCTGTTATGGGAGGGAAGAAGGATGACAAATCCGTCCTCCGTGCCTTTGGACGGGAAAGGTTACCGCGCACATAGTGCCATATATGCATATGAATGCACAGCGAAGGCAGATTGGGATATGTTGTCAATACAATCCGATCCAGACCGCATTGTCAATCTGCTGAGCGTGATATACCATCTAATTCTTCTCTTCACTCGTTCCCCGTGGTGGCGGCGAAGGAGAAATATAAGCCGAAGCGGGAGACCCAAACCCTTCAAAATAAGCTTTCCGAAAGGGGTTGAGGTCATCTGCTGTCTTTCCGAGTTTCTGTTTGGACTCGAGAGCTGCTTCTTTGGCTTTTTGCACTGCTGCTGGGTCGACTTTGTTGTCTGGGATTCGGGCGTAAGTTATTAGGCGGCGGGACCCTTTAGATGGATCATGTTAGAAAGTTTAGTTGTGATCAGAGGGAAAATGGTGTTACGCACATTTGTTGAATACCTGTGTGGAGACAGACACAATCTCCATATAAGGATGCGTCGGCACGGAAAGCTCTTGGTCCTGGTCGTTGGCCGTGGGCATCCAGAACGACAGCCGGCCTTGGTCAACCAGCGTCTGAGCCGCAAACTGTAATATGTCGTCCAGCATGGCGAGGAAGCTATATGGTTTCCTGGGCGGGATAAAATCTGCCTGTCTTTTTTTTTTCCGACCAAAATTGTTTTTGTCAGTTTTTCTGGTTTCTCCCATCATCACAAGGATCCATCCTTAAACCTGGTAAAACAGCAGGGAGGGGGGCAGGCATACTTGTACATCTCCTTGCCCTTGGGAATAACCCAAGGACACTTCTCCGGGTCCTTGACCCCCAGCACTTTTAACCCCTCCCTCACTCCATACGGCGGATCACAGACAATCCCATCAAAGATGCGCCCCCTAACTCCATCTCTATCTTGTTGCTGTCCCCCCAGCGGAACCCTGCGTATAGGCGAATTGGTCAAATCAGCGGTAAACATGCCGCCCAAACGATCCAAACTCCCGTACTGCTCGAAATTCCCTCTCAAAGTGCGTTTCTTCTCGTCACCGCGTATACTCCGCCCGTCGATATCACTCCCAAACGTGAGGGCTCCAAACTCCGCACACGCAAGCGGAAAACTCCCTGTCCCGACAAAAGGATCGTAAAAGAGCTTGCCTGGCCCGGCGAGGGCGATGTTGGCTGTTACTAGTGCGAGCTCGGCGTCCATGCTGGTGGTGCTTATGTACCGCCTCTTTTTGAGATCCAGCTTTTTGGGCAGGTCTCGCGCCCCGGTGCCTAGGTATCTTCCTAGGTAGTAATATTTTGGGTCGGTGATGCCAAGGGGGGTGGAGTTGAAGGGCCAGTCTTCGAATAGAGTGAATTCTTGATCGGGGTTTCGCATTTTGATGGGGCCGGCGAAGCCGGTGTAGGCGAATTGGTTGATTATGGATATCTTTTGGTCGCCTGTTCGGGTGCCCTGGAACGAGTCAATGCTGAACTTGAATGAGCAGGTTAGGTAGTCTGCCCAGAGGTGAGAGGTTGTTTTGTGGACTGAGGCGTGCAGGTCTGGTAGGGTGCTGCCTTGGCCCCAGAGCTCGTGGATGGTTTGGACGAGGATTGAGCGGCTTATTAGCCGGCGGGCTGCGTGGTCGGAGGGAAGCTTGACGATGCAGAAGGGGGACTGTTTTTATGGGTTGTGTTAGTTTGGTTGAGTGAGCATGGACGGGGGGAGGTTTACCTCGAGGGAGTAGGAGATTACTTGGAGATCTATGCCCTCCATTACGGCGAGGGCTTGGATCTCCGGGAGACGAAAAGTCTCATATGACTGGGAGAAGCGAATAAGATACTCCATGGTGTTGGTGTTTTTCTTCTCGCGGCTTGTGAACGGCAACTACCTGAGTTGAAGGAGTGTAAATTTTGCAGTTGAATGAAATGCCTTTTTAGCAACGCTCATTTCTTATCAGGAAATCACACTTTTTGAGGAGTCTGTCCGGTTATAGTGTTCAAGTTTGTTTTCTTTCTCCTGTTGACCTGACTCAATGAGGGGCAGTTTTCAGGAGGAGAATGGTAATGCAAACAAGGTGGGATAAGTTTGCTTGAGCTAACGTCACGGGTGGGTGTGCATGCAGTGATAGTTGTGGCCATAGACCTGTAGAGCGGCACGTGAGCGGGAAATGAACCCTGGCGCCGCTCATTAAGCCCACCCCTGGTGTTCCACTCCCCCAGCCGTTCAGTAAACTTTTGCCAGCAGCAAACAGGGGCGTGCCAAGCACTGAAGTTGTCTTGTTACTGCTCGGCAACAAAACTGGAATCACAAAGCCAGGCCCTTGCAATAAATCGACGATAAACATCGGATTTCACGATGCTGCCATTCTCACCTCCGAGCGTCTATCAAACGTCAAAATGCTTTGCGACACACGGCAAGATGGGCCATCTGGTCCCAAACCAGGTGCCCTCGAAAAGCAAGCCTTGGACTACATTCGCCAGTCAAGATTTCATCCACAGGGTCAGTGAGACTTCAACCACATCTTTGATAGGAAAATATTTGCATTATACTGAACTCAAGTAGGCCGACTTGATAATTCCTCAAGAGGTGTTTGAGATGGTGCGAGAGGCTCTCATCAATGCTCCAGCTCCTCAGTATAAGAGGGTGGTCATGTCACTGGCAGATATTATAGAGCCTGACTTTATGGGAAAATATATCAAGTCTGGTATAGATTGCATCACAGCCTTACAGTTGTCATATCAGATCAAGCTGACGTGAAAATAGGGAGCATCGCCATGTTGTCCGAAGGCAGAATGGGAGTCGATAATGTCTTTACCCTGAGACAAGGTAGGTTTGGACTTTTTTGTTTCTTTCTCAGTTTGGTTCATATACTAACTCAACAATTCTCAGGGATTCTCACCATGTACCTAGACAAAGCAGCCTACGAGCAGACAGGCATTGTAGGCAAGCCTCACGGTGCGAAAGGGGACCGAGGACTGAAGCCTCGATGGGGTGCGTATCGTCAAAGCCTTTCTTCTCCCAAACATATGCTAACGGGTCGCTTTAGTTGTCGAGATCGATCTCAACAGCGCGTCAATGTCGCCGGGCAAGAAAGGATTCAACAGACTGGTCTATGCAGCCAAAAATGCCCTCGGCCAGCCCCTGAGATGGCTCTTGTACCACCTTGCCGACAGCAGTAAGTCTTGGCTCTGATACCTGGCCTTGAGCCATCCTCTACTGACACTGATACCAGCACCAACGCCCGATCCACTGGTCAAACACAATCCCACGACCTTCACCGTCAATCCAAGTATATCACAAAACCTCAACACCTCAGTCCCAGATCTCAAAATTGCAATCGACACAAACATGCCCAAAGCCAGGGCAAAAGAAGACTTTGAGGACATCTCGACAGAATTCTACGAATGGCTGTCCCTGGTCCGACTTCAAAGTCCACGGATCCAACCACGAGACCAAATCAACCATTACCTGTGCCGCTATCAAGTCCCCGGCGACAATATACAAGAACAAAAGCTCTGCAAGATCAGCTGGCATGGTTTCCTCCCGCCTTGGTGGGCGAGGCAGACGTTGGTCGACATCCTCACTACCTTGCCCTCCAAGACCTGGTTCTCCCTGAGCACGACTACGTTCTCAAAGGGACTCTCGGGGGATAATGCCGAGTGCACCATCCTCCGACTGCCAGATTCGGGGGGTGAATATCTGCTTTGGGAGGTCAAAAGTCATGAATGATGGACCAAGTCACAATATTACTTACTCCAGCCAACCATGTTGCATTAAGCCTGAATTATCTGTTGGACGTGCCTATCTAGCTTATCTACCACTGAGCCAAGCACGCCTTTCGGTGATGTGCATGTCATCTTTTGGCCGTTTGATTCAGTGGTTCATCATTATGTTATTTCCTAGAGAGCATTCCCCAAGCTCCCCAAGCTGTGTATCTCACAAAACTCATTCTTGCCTCGGCCTTACATTCCGTTCCTCCCCGACAACCCCTCCCTGCCCAAGAACCGCCTCCTCGACCAGCCTCCTCAGCTCAGCCTGCCCCTCGGGCGTCTGGAAATCATCCCTCGCAGCAAGCTCTTCTATCCTCCGTCTAAACTCGGGATCAGGCTCCAGCCCCTCGGCTTCAGCCTCCTCCATGGTCCCCATGCGTATTTGTATTCCTCCCGGCAAATCCGTCGTCATACCCGTTACAGCAGCCTCGTTCGTGTGTCCATTCCCATTCCCATTCTCTATTGTCCTCGTCGTCTCCAAAGAGGCAAGATACCGCGCTACATCGGGAAACTCGCCCTCGCTCTCAATCTTCTCCCTCGCAGTCTGTCCCTCGTCGTTGGTGATCTTGGGATCGAGATCAAGTTCTTCGACTAGGACTTTGGCAGCATCGAGGGTCTCGACTACGAAGAGGGCTGTCTCGCCGTCTTCGTCGCGGAGGTCGACGGGGACGGAAAATTGGTGGATGAGCTGCCGGAGGAGGTCGAGGTGGTTGTAGGACGCTGCTGCGTGGACGAGGGAGTAGCCGTGCGAGTCTTGGTCTGTTGCTAGCGAGGGGTTGTCGTTTAGGAGGGCGAGGAGGGCATTGGGGTCGTCGGCTGCTAGGATGAAGGGGTTTGCTGTTGGGGGGGCCTCTTGGGGCATCTTGGAGAATTGGATGGTGGTTTGTTTTTCTTGTTGTTGCTTTGCTTTGGCCTGTAATTTTTTGATTGTCTAGTGGACTTGACTGGCTGATTTGATATACCTAGTCGGTATAATGATTTGAAGCTGAGGACCGAGGCTGTTGAGGACGGAGCAGAAGCGGCAGAATAAAATTTTGGCGGGGCAATTCCTCGCGCGGGGCACCTTGATGACGGAGAGGAAACAGGGGTAGAGGACTCTCGAGTTTAACATTTTTACCGTGCTGTATCCGCTGTACAGTACCCTGTACCCTACCGTTATGTTTAGGGCTGAGTATCCGCCCTTGGCAAGTCTCGACATCTCGATATTTGTAACCCATATCGACAGATTGAGAGTAAAACGATCCGCCGATACGGAGAAATAAGAATGAGAGTGATATCAAGGACTTATAGACTAGATTACTATATAATGAGATTTCGTACGGATTGAGATCTGAGTGAAAGAACGGTGCCTTCCAGAGAACGGGTGAACAATCTCATCCACCTCAGCCAGCTGAAGCATAGACGTTACAGTATCCGTACGGGGTACGGTAATCATTGAATGGATTGTGGCGATTCAGGGACCCCAAGCCTCAGCCCAATGTTCCAGGTTCCTTCTCTGTGACTCTTTCGGCGTGCGGAAGCCACTGTGCCCCTGCAGCTTCCTGAACGACGACATCCAACCCCATCATCGCCATAATCACCTAGAAGCGAAGGACTTGTGGCCTGCTCCTTCCATATTTAAATACAAGGCATTTTCATACCGTCGCCGTACTTTGTGCAGATAGGCGTCTCTCTGGACACCTGCTTATTGAGTCACAACGGTGACAAACGGCAGTCACACTCACAATTCACTGCAAGATCCTTCTTCCCTGAGCCCAGCACCCCACAACCCTGAACTTCTAAGGCTTGGATGCACCTCTGCAGGACGACAAGAAAACCGCCGCAGCAGCTCAGGACTCTTCTCGCCGTGCCATACAAATACCAACGTCCTGCATCACATAATCTCCAGACCAGTTCTGCTTGTATTTCCCATCACACTTTTACTTCACCCGCCTTGTTGCACTTTTGCTCCAAGACGAGGATACAACCCAGCGGCATCCTCGCTGAAACCAGCAGCCGCTCTCTCACCAGCCCTCGTCGAAAGACGTCTCCCCGATTCATCTGCATAGCACACTTCTCCACCCAGTCAAGCTTCTATCGAACAGAAAATATGGATTCCCAGCCCCAAAACCAGCAGCCGCTGCATGAGCACGAGCATGCCCTGGCCATCAAGTATCCGGCTCGCACAGACTATTCCAAGGATGCCTCGGCCTTCCAAGTACCATACATCAAGCAAGACGCCCAGGAGATCGCCAGTCTCGTTCGCAGCTTAGAGGACGGCACAAAGAAAAAGGGCGGCTTCAGCTGCAAAAAGACCAACTTCGCCGTCGAGGACTCGCCAAACAACCTCACCGTGACCTCGTGGCGGATGCAAGAGTGGGACTACAAGAAGCCCAACCTGCCAACCTATGCCCGAGGCCTGTTCACCACCAAGACCAGCAAGGGGACGCCAGAGATCGTCATTCGAGGCTACGACAAGTTCTTCAACATTGACGAGGTCTCCGAGACCAAATGGGACAACATATTCGCGAGGACCAAAGGTCCTTACGAACTCACTCTCAAAGAAAACGGCTGCATCATTTTTATCAGTGGCCTCGAGGATGACACTCTTCTCGTCTGCAGCAAGCACTCGACGGGGGCCCGAGCTGATGTCACTCTCAGCCACGCAAAGGCCGGAGAAGACCGTCTGGAGCGTCAGTTGGCCCGGCTCGGCAAGACCAAACAAGACCTTGCCCGCGAGTTGAGAAAGCGAAATGTCACTGCTGTAGCCGAGCTCTGCGACGACAGCTTTGAAGAGCACATTCTCGCTTATGCCGAAGACAAAGCTGGGCTGTACCTCCACGGCATGAATCTCAACCTTCCCGAACTCGAGACGTATCCATCTCCACTGGTCCAAAAGTTTGCCGAGGACTGGGGATTCATCAAGACTGGCCTGATTGTCATTGATAACCTCCGTGAGGTCAAGGCGTTCCTCGAGGAGGTGGCAGAGAGCGGCGCACACGACGGCCGCGATATTGAAGGCTTCGTCATTCGCTGCAAGATGGACAAGAACCGTGCTTGGATGTTCAAGTACAAATTCGACGAGCCCTATCTGATGTATCGTCAGTGGCGTGAGTGCACAAAATCCATCATCGCGGGCAAACAGCCGAGATACAAAAAGCATATCAAGATCACGGAGGAATATCTCTTGTATGCTCGGAAGCGCCTCGCTCTAGATCGGGACCTTGCCAAGGCTTACAACCAAAATCACGGCATCATCAAGCTCCGCAACGATTTCCTCGAGTTCAAGAACATCAAGGGTGCCGATGCCGCCAAATTTGAGGAGATGTATGGCGGAGGCGGCAACACGGAAGTGACACAGGACATCATTCTTGTTCCCATCGCCACCATCGGGTGCGGCAAGACAACCATTGCCCTCGCTCTCACGCATCTCTTTGGTTGGGGCCATATCCAAAACGACAACATCACGGGTCCCAAGCGGCCACCCCGTTTTACAAAGGCCATTCTCGACGAACTCGACCAGAAGCCGGCAGTCTATGCGGACCGCAATAACGCCGAGAGACGTGAGCGCAAGCAGCTCATTACCGACGTCAAGATCCAGCATGCGAATGCCCGCCTTGTCGCTCTCCACTTTGTCCACAACGATATCGAGGCCATCCGGAACGTCACACAAGAGCGCGTGTTCCAGCGCGGTGACAACCACCAGACCATCCAGGCGGCATCCGACATGAACAAGGTCCGAGGCATCATGGAAGGATTCATCAACCGTTTCGAGCCCTGCGATGCAGAGCGGGACCCAGACGACGGTTTCGACGCCGTGATCGATCTTGATCCGGCACAAGGCAGCAGGACCAATCTCGAGATTGTTGTCAATGAACTCCACCGTCTGTACCCCAAGTTCTTGCCGGTAGTCCCAACTCCCCAGGATCTCGACGCGGCCATTGTTGCTGCACTCGACGACAAGCCCGAACTCCGCCATGATAGAGGCGGCCCTGGTGGTGGTAAGCACAAGGAGCCGAGACAGCCAAAGCAGAAGCCCCAGTACGAACAGGCCAAGAAGAAGAAGCCCCTCGAGTACGTTGGGGTCTTTGTCCCGGCAACACAAGTCACCAGCGCCCTTGAGAAGGCCTTTGCCAATCTCCCTGCCGACAAGGTGCGCTTCTTTAAGCAGCTCCAGGGGACCCGGCGTATCCAGCAGCAGTTCCACGTGACGCTGATGCATCGCGCCAGTTCCAAGGAGAACCCAGCCTTGTGGGAGCAGTACACGCGGCTCCAGGATAGCGAAGCGGACAAGACGCCTGATGGGAAGCTCGGCCAGGTGGAGGTAATGCTCGAGCGGGTGGTTTATGACGATCGGATCATGGCCATTGTTGTTCGGCTGGTTCCCATGGCTGGAGAGGGAGATAATATGGAGTGGAAGTGTGTCAATCGGGTTGCTCATGTGACTGTGGGAACGCGCGACGGCTCGGTCAAGCCCAGGGAGAGCAATGACCTGCTTGAGAGGTGGTTGCAGGTGGGCAGCTCGCCCGAGACGGGCATCAATGATGTTGCGTTCGAGGGCAAGCCGTTGCTTCATGGCGTTGTGAAGGGTGTCTTGGCCAGATAGGGGCCGGACGCACGCCGCGGACGCGGCGGATGAATGGCGCAAGGCAAGAATCTGGTTTCTTAGTCGATGACTTCACATGGCCAGGTATCGTATGCTGTCTTGTTGGGACGTAGATATCATGCTCAATAAATGTCAAATATGTTGTACAGCCTTCTAAGGTAGATAGTTAAGTCAGCCTAAGCCCCTTGTCTTTTACTTCAGCTTAAGGCTGGATCCAAGGCATACACAGTATTCTTGCTGGACATGTGCGTTGAACTTGACACCCCATTTTTTAAGGGCTTAATAAACAGGCACCAGTCCAATTTAACTTTCAAGGCATTCATTCCAGCCAGTCAAGGTCTCTATTCAAGATAAGTAATACTGTATACGAAAGGCTGGTGCCGTACGAGAGTATGGCAGGGGTGCCTGAATATTAAGCGCCTTTTTCTTTACCCCAGCTAAGGGTGTCCGCCTCCCATTTTGATATTTAGCTTGAATGAGTAACATGAACACTCTACATCATGAATAAAAAAAAGCCGCCCAAGAAGCTAGAAGTTCGACCAAGAGAATTTTACACATCTCCTGATATTTGGTTTTAAAACCACCAGCCTGACTGTCACTCCCATAAATGCTGCACATAAATAGCAGCTCAGCTAGCTAGCTACCACTATAACTCATCTAAAGCCAAAACCCCAATGATTCCTGCCTCATTTCCTCAGTTCCAAGTTACTTGAACTGAAAGTTACTTACTCCTCAAACCCATTAGTAACATCAACAAAGGCCGCCCACTGCCTGGCAGCTTCACCAGAGGTGATAGCCCACCGCGCCCGTCGAACACCTTCTTTCCATCTCCCGCCGCCAGGTCCCCTCTCCTTGACAACCTTTCCATCATCCCCATGTCCCATGTCGCTCGTGTCGGCTTCACATATCCCGCTGACGACAAACAGTGCGGCGGTGTTAATCAGGACAAAGTGCAAGATGGGATCATCCTCTTGCATCTGGTCATTCAATATCTTTGCGAGGATCGCTGCGTTCTCGGTGGGTTCCTTCCCGGGACTGACAGTGGAAAGTGGATGAGTTGGTAGACCGAAATCTGAGGGGTGGAGGAGAAAGTGCTCTACCACGGCGGAGGCTTGGCCTGATTGTTGTTGTTGGGAGGACGGAGAAAGTTTCCAGCAGAGAGTCGAACCAGCGCAGGAAATCTCGTCGAGCTCTTCATCCCCGCAGACGACCATTGCTTTTTGTGCGCCGGCTAGTTGGAGTGCTGTTGCGAATACCGGGCCTAGGTCCTTTCGTGCGACGCCAATCATGCGGGCTTCTAGCAGGGACGACTGGGAAGAAGAACCTTGTCCGTCTTGGGCGATGATGTCAACCGGGTTAGCGAGCGGTCCGACAAGGTTGAAAATAGTCCGCCAGGGGAGCTGTCGACGGATTGGAGCCACGTGGCGCATCCCCGGGTGAAAGACTGGCGCAAAGAGAAAGCCGTAGTTGGATTTGCTGTAGAGGGACGAGATTGTGTCGGGCCGGACGCGGGAGATTTGAGGGGACCGGGGTATCATGCATGCTAGCAGGTCTGCTGAGCCGGATTTGGAGGTGGATGCCTTGTTGCCGTGCTTGGAGAGGAGGAGGAGGGAGCTGGCGAGGATGGATGCTGTTGTGGAGATGTTGAATGTGTTATGGCTGTCGCCGCCTGTTCCTACTATGTCGCACTGATAACAGGGTGAGTTAGTTATATGAGTGAGTAATGTGAATGGGGTGGGATAAGAGACATACAAGACCACCGTGGTAGTCGCCTTCTTTGCGGCCTCTCTGTTGGACCACGGCCCGGAGAGACTCCGAGTCAATCTTGGCGGCCGACTTTAGCATGGCCGCTGCAGTCTTTTGCAAGACTTCAGCCTGCCGGTCCAGGCCGGTGAAATGCAGACACATGAGCAATGACCCGGCCTGGACATCGGACACCTGGTTGGTGAAGAAGTACGAAATAGCCTGGGCAATCTCATCTGCCGAGACCGGGTCCGGGTGACCTAACGGCCAGAGCCTAGAAAGCAACGGCTTGATGTCGACCTTGGGGAGCGGTTCGGCGCCACCGGGTCCGGATGCGGAAGCTTGTTGAGTCGACATGGTGTGAGACGATCAGCTCCTATTTGGAGACTGGGGGTAATGAAAAGATCAAATGTGTGAGTTGGAAATTAACTGCCTGACTCGAGATAGGCCAATTGATGTAAAGGTGTTCCCAGAAGAGGTTTGAATAGGACAAGTTGACTCATATTCACTTTGAGTGAAATGGTGTTTTTCTCACTCCATTCTACCTAATCCGGAGCGAGCTCACTGATATTGTTCCTCTTGCCCCGCGATCGAGCTGGCTGACTTTAGTGGGGGGCTCCCGGGACCGGCTTACCCCTGTTTGCTAAGTCCCGGCAGAATGGCGTGGGCGGTGAGAAAGTTATACCTAGGTACTTCGCATGCAATTGACTTTCAGGGGTGTATTGTGCCAAGGCTGAGCTAATCGAGAATTATGGTCCATGCGTTAGCTTCCTGTCGGCTGCTGGGCAATCAACGCCAAATTTTTGGGTTTGGTGATGGTTTGTTCGCGACATCCAATCTCCAAGTTTGAGCGGTTCGTCTGATATCCAGCAAAACCACACTCCTTTGCTGGACCGCCAAGGTAAGCAAGCACCCCTTATTCAAACTTGCTCAATTCAAACAATTCAAACATCCAATACCAAACTCACACAATTCTCCAGCAGACATCATCATCATGCCGCTCCGATTAAGATGCCCGGCCACCCGCGGCCTGGGCTGCTCCTCCCAACGACAACACATGGCCGCCCTCCCTCTTCTACGAACCACATACTCCCCCATATCCCAAATAATACCGTCCCGGAGCTACGCAGCCGTCGCCTCCTCCTCAAGCCCAGTCAGCAACCTCCGCCTACCAGCAAACTACGTGCCCCCAACAAAACCACCAACCGCGCGCAGCCCCGACGTCCGCAAGTCGCAGCTCCTGCGCTCATACACCTCCCTCCTGCGCTCAACTCCCCTGATGCTCATCTTCCAGCACAGCAACCTAACAGCAGTAGAATGGGCCGCCATCCGCCGGGAGCTCCGATTCGCCCTCGCCTCGGTCGACCCCGGCCCCAACCCTCCCCCGGTCGATTTCGCGTCACAAATCCAGCTCCAAGTCATCCGCACGCGCATCTTCGACGTGGCGCTCAAGATTGTCGAGTTTCACGATCCCAAGAGCGTTGAGCCCACAACAGCTGTTACCGCGTCGGGAAAACAGGTCAAGGTCACGTATAACCACGACCTCTCGGAATCCGCCTACGAAGCGGTGCAAAAGGTGTCGAAAGGAACAGTCCCGGTCCCAAGCGAGAGTCAATATCCCGAGCTAGCACCGCTCCTGGTTGGGCCCGTGGCGCTGCTCACCATCCCCGCGGTATCGCCTGCTCACCTCGCAGCTGCGCTCAAAGTGCTATCCCCCAGCCCGCCTGCGTTTCCTGCGCCCACGCGAAAGAAGCAGCCGAGCTACTACGATCCCATCGCCCAGGCAGGATTACAGAAGTTGCTTTTGATCGGTGGACGGATTGAAGGCAAGGTCTTTGATTTGGAGGGTGTCAAGTGGGTTGGCGGTATTGAAGCTGGCTTGGACGGATTGCGTGCGCAGTTGGTGTACATGTTGCAGAGTGCTGGGTTGGGATTGACGAGTGCTTTGGAGGGGGCGGGTAAGAGTTTGTGGCTGACTATGGAGAGTCGGCGGGCGGATATGGAGGAGGCGAGCAAGCCTGCTGCTGCTGCTGCCGAAGGTGAGGAGAAGAAGGAGTAGTGCGGTCAGGGGAATGGGTTTAATGTACTGGCAATATTAGAGGACAAGGGGCAAAAGAACGGAATGGGGGAGAGATAGATACTGTTTGGTATCTGTGTATCTATGTACAAATACAATTGTAACATTTGGACTGGTACTTGGTTTGCTGCAAGATGTCAAGAAAAGGCATGGGAGTTGTTCAAATAGGGAATCATTATATACTGTTAATATGTCACGTTACATACAGGTATAGAGAACAACAGATCTGCTCGGCAACTATTTCAACAGATATCAGAGGTAGGTAGACCCCAAGACCCAACATCCTGATTATCCAAAGATCATGCTAACCACAGACGAAAGAAAACAACACCCCTAAATCAAAGCGAAAGCAGCCGCCAACCCCGACATAGCGAGCAGAGAGAACGATGGCATGCTCGCAAACTTGCCAACCGCAGAATTCTTCTCTATCACAGGAATTCCAGCTTCCGGCTTGCCCTCGACAGCTTTATTGGCCGACAGACAACTCAACTTGGCCGCCGCGTACCTGGGGCCTGTACCATCCAGGTCCTGGCGCTTGACGGCGTTGCCGGTTCCAGAAGGAGTTGAGGCGTCGCCAGTACTAGAACCCAACGTAGTAGTAGCCACGGTGCCCGTAGATGTAATCACCCCTGTCCTCGTGGCCGTGGCCGAAGTAAGAGATCGGAGGGTGCTGCTTGAGCTGTTATCAGGCGGGGCATCTCCCTCGAGGGCCCAGACTACCATGACTGGCCACGAGATCAAAGCCGTTGCGTTGAACCCAAAGCCATTGTCGTTCTCGTCGTGGGGTCTGCCCGCATAGCTCATTACGTCGAGGATGCCGTTCTCCCATTTGCGGACGTCGGGAGCTTTGTATGCTGTTGACGTCCCATTATCGATTAGTCCTCAAGTACTATGCAAGCGGGTACTTGGAAAAAAGGAACAGGGGAAAACTTACGCTTTGTATAACACGTAGCCCACTCTGGAAACGCAGCGTCCTTGCAAGACGGGATCGCCTTGGGGTCAGGACACTGGCACCTTCCGAAGCCGGCCGGCCCGCTGGCCGCATAGTTTTGCAAATCGCGGACACACTGCGGGGGCAAGAAGCACTCGTCGTGATTGTGCATCCTGAAAAAGGTCGACGTGTTGGTCCCCTCCTTGAGCATCCACTGCATGATGCACACCTGCCACGAATCGTCCATGCTTTCGGTGACTTTCTCGGGCGCATGGAGTCTGATGCGCACCCCGGTAACCTCGCGCTCTTCTCTCTGGCCTTCTAGTTCGGGAGGGGGGGTAATGTCAATGTTATTGGTTAGATTGATTGACCATTTCCAGCCGAGATTGCTGGTATGGCGCTGGGGCAAGGCATTAAGTCTGGAGATGGCGAGGTCATCTTCTCTAAAAGGCTTGGTCAGGTCCGCCATAGGAATGGCCACGGACATAGTTGCGTCGGGGTCGTCGAGGGAGTCGTTCCACCGGCTGAGAGGTACACGGAAAGGACCCTCTCGTCCTCCGCCATAGTTCACTTGGTCTGTCCCAAACCACGAGGCATTGTAGATTTGGGGCCCCTCGTCCATTTCCTCAACCGCTGATTGGGCATGGACGAGGAGGGGGGAGGACGTCAAGAGGAGGAGGGAGAGCGTTGGGAACATGATTGCGGTTTATCGAGTCCAATCTTGACCCTCCTAGTAGGTGCTGAGATGGATTGGTGTTTTCTGATGCTCGCTAGGTTAGCTGGATGGAAGTGGTGCTAATACTAGATTAAGAAGTCTGTGATAAAGAGTCCCAGACAAGAGATGGGGACTTCAATTTAGAACAGTACCATTTATGTTGAAGGGAGTCTCCGCACGTGCCGTCGTCCCGGGTCTGCCAACATTCGATCGTCATGCTGCCTGGCGAGCTGTCGCCAAGATGGGATGTTGATTCCTGCCAGAGACCTATCTCTTGCCTAGTTGAGACGAGAAGATGGCGAGAATGTCGTTTTCGCGCCGCAGCGAATCCGAATGTAGCTCTGTTCCTAACGTCATTGGCCTGGGCAACAGTAGACCATGACTTTCCCCGCCGGTTGGACGTCTCGATAAGGTAGGATCTTCGCAAACGTCTTGGGCAATGATAGAAATATGGCATGTTTTCTGTGAGGTCTGGCCAACACGCGTATCTCATTCCCTGCAGATTTAGGTTATTCGGTAACAAAGTTGGGGCTCAATGGTGTATGCAAGACGGGTATTCGTTTGCGGTCCTTCTACGGACGTCATTCTCCTGCTGCAAGGTGGTATGGAGAGAATCCTTCCCGAGGTGTATTGTGAGTGGCTGTCCTTCCGAGTCGACCAACCACAGGATGTATCGACGTTTATATTTTGATTATTTGAATGTTGCTCTCTTACCCCCTGGGTTTACTTGACAGTTTGAGTTGACACGGTGAGCGCCGGCAGTTCGGCACGCTGAAATGGTCTGCTTGAAATTGACGTCAACCTGTTGGTGCCAAGGCTAGAACAATCAAGGCAAGTCGACGCAGAGGCTCCAATGCTACACCACAGCGGCCGCTTTCAGTTGTGAGGAAATGTAGATAATAAAGAAGTCGGTTTGAAGGTCAAAAGGGGCCTCAATAGCAGATAATCAGCCCAGTACTGGCAGGAGGGACGGAAGTTCGGAACCGGAGGTCGATGTTGTTCGAGGAGCTTGGACATGCCTTCCCTAGGAGTGGCCGAAAGACTGTTCTTTCCGTGTTGTAGGTATCAATTTCCCCGTCCAAAGAAACAAGCTCACCGGTTCTCACCAAGGAAGTAAGGATCCGACAGTGGAAGCCTCCGAGTCTGGGAGGGACTGGAATTTGAAAAAGAACACCCATCAGCCATGGCCCGGAATTCACAAAAGACTGCGGTATCGACAGCTTTGACTCTTTTAAATTCACATGACATCTCCCATTTGATATGACATGATACTTGACCAGGCGCCTGGGTCCTGGGTCCTGGGTCCTGGGTCGTGGTCGGATGAACCACGATCCCTCGTCCATTTATTCGTAGCACTGCTTTTGACTTGGTTACATTAGCCTGGCAGCTCAATCACAGAGCAGCCATACTCAAGACATCCCAGTCCGCTGCTAGGAAAATCGGTGATGATAGTAGGGGCCCAGACAAGTTTTGATTGTCGATGGTGGACGATAGCGCCAATGCCTTGAAGGGATCGAGCAACGAACGAGCGTCGGATTTGCCAACTTTATGAGAATGGCAAGTCCCCGCAATGAAAAGATACAAACAACGAGAAAGAGAATGCCGTCACACGGGTCTGTTTACCTGCTATAGTCAGAACTCAATCGAAAGTTATATTCATAATAGCACTAGGCTTTCGCCAGTGGTCAACCATATCTAACTGGTAGCTAATAGTGCTGGTTGCCACTGGCCCTCGCTGGCTTCAGGGGAGATTGTTACAGTAATTGGAAAGAGTGTTTGAAAGATATATACCCGACCTGTGCTTCTCGGTATCGAGTTTCAAGCCGTAACCGGTCTGCGAGGAATCACGGGAGGGAAGGAGGTTGAGGTAAGCGCCAGCGCTAGCCCTAACCCTGAGAAACTCGCCGGCATAAAAGCTCGCCTGCAGGCCTTCTCCGTGCCACATTCTCTTCTCCAACTCGGATCCCAGTCATTTCTCCAACTGTGGCACAACAGCAGCATCTGCCAAGCTGCCAAGGACCAAGCTCAACGCCATTCAACTGTCAGCCAGAGCGAGGACCCTGCAGGCTTCAGGCTTTCCCCGCGACAGAAGCTGGTGTGCTGCTCACGCGGATTTGCGTCGTCATCCTATCAACTCTGCCGACTCCCTTCCTTGCACCTTTTTCTTTCAAGCTTCACGATCGAATAGTTCTGCGTTGTTTCCGAGGGAGAGACGTGTTTGGTTTCTTTCTCACTGCGGATTGAACAAGCCTCCCGGGCCCTCCAGATCCCTTCTGATCCCATCATAAGCCATTTCAACAAATCGCCCTACGAGACCTTTTCCCTGCAATTGACTTGCCGGTCCAAACCAACAAGTCATATGAGATCGGTCTTCGCCCTCTGGCACGCTTCCGATTGTACACATATGACCTGCCACTACCCCTAGTCAACTGCAGCCATCCTAGACAGTCGATTGGATCTGCCCGCGACAGTTGCGTGCCCCTCTATCCTGCACCGCGTTCCGTTCCCGGCTGCACAAGACGGCCCGAGCAGTAACACTCAACTTTCAACCTAAACCCAACGCCGACTTACAAACTTGAAATCCATTCACCATGGACTTCGCACCCTACCAGTCTTCCCCTCCCGAGCATGGCCGTGTCATGTCTCCTCCTCAGGTCGATGGCGCAAATGCATCTCCACGCACCTCGTATGACGCTCGCAGATCATACTCCCCACAATACCAGCAGCGTCCCTCTCAGTTCTCGCCGCCGCCCCTTCAGCACCCGCAGCCTCAGCGGGCTTGGTCTGGCGACGGGATCCGCAGCCCCGTGGCCCAGGGCATGGGAGACTACTTCAACTCACTTGGCGCCCGCGAGGGAATGGTCTCAGAGTTCGACACCACTCTAGGACTGCGTCTCGACTACGAAGCCTGTCTGGCCTACCTGGCTTTCCCACCGATCGGATCCATTCTCTTGCTGATCTTTGAGCGCAAGAGTGACTATGTTCGGTATGTTTGTCGTCCATCTGCAGCGGTTGCCATTATCCATGTCGAAACTGATGCTAACTTGCCGTCTTTTCGGAATACAGGTTCCACGCTTGGCAGTCGAGCCTGCTCTTCACAGGAATGTTCGTTCTGCATCTGATGTTCTCGTGGTCCAGCTTCCTCGGCTGGGTCATCTTCCTTACAGACATGGTCCTGATCGCCTGGTTGGTGCTCAATGCATACCGAGACGCCGATACTCTTGACAGGTTAGTTCCCATTGGCGACGGTCACTCATGGTACAAGGACACTGGCTAACAGACAAACTCTCTCGCAGATACGAGTTCCCCTTTGTCGGTCAGTTGGCCAGCAGATTCTTGGACGATGAGTAGAATTATTTCCATCATCAGCTGGTCTAGATCTCACATTTCGGACTTCTTCACTCTTGATCACGGGCTCATTCCTGTGGTGAAGAGGGTATCTTGTTGCAAATCTCTTGTGCCCAAGAAACGTTTTTTGTCTCTTCTATCTACTTGCCCTTTTTCTTGTCCCATCTCGTCATTTGCCGACGGCACATAACATTTGTTTCACACGATGATACAGAGCTAGGGGGAAAATGCTGCATACATATGGGGCCTCAGGGGTTTCGGCGAGTGATATACCTATTTTCTTTCTGGTGTTATTATTGTTTACCTGGGGCATCATTTCTTCCTGTGGTACGTGGGCGGTTATTTTACAGCGTTATTCGATGTTTCCTATCTCATCTTTCTGTTACAATATGCATTATCGGCGTCATGTGCCCCTGGAGGGGAATAGAGTAACGGCGCCTCGGTATTTCACTCAGCAGGTCGGCGGAATGAGTTTTCGGGCCACTTGAGGCTTCGTACATATATACCTATTTTTTGTTCGCTTCTCCTTATCCGACTGTGCTGTGTCTGTGCTGCTCCTTTCAGTGACCTTGTACCTAAAGATTTGTGTCTTGGAATAGCGCTTGGATTTATACGACTTGAACTCTTAATGGCTTCAAGTCCCCTATCCAAACTTAGTCAGCAGTATCATTATGTAAGCACCCGCCAACAGCTGGGGCTTGCCAAACAATAAAGTGGGGCGGTTGCACCTTCCTGACCCCTGCTAGCGCCGTAGGCGGCTCCAGGCTGACTGGTTACGTCGCGCTTTTGCCTGCCAGCGCCAGGCCCAGCTCTCAGCAGTCAATTGAAGCTTCCGTGCTGCAACAACCTCCCCTTGTCAACTTACAAATTGCATTCCCATCAACCGCCGGCTGCACTTTTCTCTTTCGCTCAGCGACGAACAAAAGGAAAGTTTAATTCCTTGTGCACCTTTACGGATTCCGGTGCTTTCCCGACCCCCGATCCTCTAAGTGCACCCAAAATCTAGTCCAACGAGTCCTTCGCACTTCCGCTGGGTAGCTAGCGAATACTTCCGATCGATTCCCATCCCATCGCTTAGCTCGACGGACACAAAAATGTCGACCCTCGAAGATCTCGAAGACCTCGACCGCCGCGATGGCGACGACAAGAAGGACCAGAAGAAGGAAGGAGGCAGTGGTGGCGACGACAAGAAACAAGGCGATGGGGACGCCGAAATGAAAGATGCAGAGCCCGAGGAGGACGTGCTAGACGACGAGATCCTCGGCCTTAACACGCCCGACATCCTCACTCGCAAGCGCCTGCTCGAGAACGACTCCAGAATCATGAAGTCGGAATTCCAGCGGTTATCACACGAGAAGGCGGCCATGCTGGAGAAGATCAAGGAGAACCAGGAGAAGATTGCGAACAACCGTCAACTGCCATACCTCGTCGGCAACGTCGTTGAGCTCCTTGAGCTCGACCCTACCGCCGAGTCAGCCGAGGAGGGTGCGAATATCGACCTGGATGCCGTCAGGGTGGGCAAGTCGGCCGTGATCAAGACGTCGACCAGGCAAACGATCTTCTTACCCATCATCGGTCTTGTCGACGACGAGGCACTCAAGCCGGGTGACCTCATTGGTGTAAATAAGGATTCATACCTGATCCTCGACACCCTCCCCGCCGAGTACGATTCAAGAGTCAAGGCTATGGAGGTCGACGAGAAGCCCACGGAAAAGTACAGCGATGTTGGTGGTCTCGACAAGCAGATTGACGAGCTTATCGAGGCTATCGTATGGCCCATGAAGGAGGCCGAGCGGTTCAAGAAGATTGGAATCAAGGCCCCCAAGGGTAGGTCATACAAACCGGCATACTTTGTGTGTGCTGAAAGAAATGCTGACAATCGTAACAGGTGCATTGATGTACGGACCCCCAGGAACAGGCAAGACGCTCCTCGCCAGAGCCTGTGCCGCCCAAACAGACGCCACCTTCCTCAAGCTCGCCGGCCCCCAGCTCGTACAAATGTTCATAGGAGACGGTGCCAAGCTGGTGCGTGACTGCTTCGCCCTAGCCAAGGAGAAGGCCCCCTCAATCATCTTCATCGACGAGCTCGACGCCGTGGGCACGAAGCGATTCGACAGCGAGAAGAGCGGTGATCGTGAGGTGCAGCGCACCATGTTGGAGCTCCTCAACCAGCTCGACGGATTCGCCTCGGACGACCGCATCAAGGTGCTGGCGGCGACCAACCGTATCGATGTTCTCGACCCTGCCTTGTTGCGATCTGGACGTCTCGACCGCAAGATTGAGTTCCCCCTGCCGAACGAGGAGGCGCGCGGGCAGATTCTCAAGATTCATTCGCGCAAGATGAAGGTTGATCCTGCTGTCAACTGGGGCGAGCTGGCGAGGAGCACGGACGAGTTTGGCGGCGCTATGCTCAAGGCTGTTTGTGTCGAGGCTGGCATGATTGCCCTGCGTATGGGCAAGAACCAGATTGGCCACGAGCATTATGTTGATGCTATTGCTGAGGTGCAGGCCAAGAAGAAGGATGTGAGTTTTAAATTTGATGATTGTTTCTGTGTGATTCATGCTAACTTGCTTTCTAGACTGTCAACTTTTATGCCTAAGTATTGGGCATATGGGGGGACTGTGGTACGTGGTTGGTGTTGTGCTGTATTGTATTTGCTTGGGTGGTCTTGGGCAGATGACGGAGCGTTTGGTCTCTATTTTAGAGGGCGAGACCGCGGTACGGCGGTAGTAGAGAACATGCCATGTTGTGCAATGCCCACTTTAGCGTATCGTGATAATTTGAGCATGATATACAACTCTGGCCTTTTCTTTTCTTTCACCTTGCGGCACTGTGTCAACGTGACAAGAACCCATGCTCGTTTCAGGTGGACATCCACATAATATCTTGACGGTTTCTCATCTCTTGATACTTTTGTACGGATAATGACATGTTATAAATACTGATGCATATACGAGCCGACCCTCTCATTCCTGCTGTCCAAGATTTCCAGTATCCTGCTCTCCTCCTAACAAAGACCTACGTACAGTAAGAATCCAATCCTTCAGCTCTCAGCCCCAAAAGCACCTTGTTACCCGAGACAAGAGCAAGTAGTCAAGAGAAGAAGAATGACCAGTAGCTAGCTAGCTAGTATAGAGACCGATGTATATGTATATTAGAAGGTGAGTGTAGCCCCTGCCGCAGGCCTTACACTCCCCGCCACCTTTCCTGACCCAAGAAGAGTATAGTTATATGGGATCAATGTCGAGGTGATCTTGCCGGCTGGGGCTTTATTCACTCCGCCGCCGAGGTCATTATCTCGCAGGGTTGCGTATCTATCAACCAACCAGTTCAACGGTCAGTAAGTGGAAGTCGTTCCGTAGGGTGGGTGGTGTCAGGTTAGTAGGTAGGTAGATTAGTATGTAGGTAGGTAGGTAGGTAGGTAATGAGTCTCATGCAGGAGATAATTGGATATGGTATGTAGTAGAGGCCTTGGAGTGAGTGCGCTTACCCGACTGAAGATGAGTCCTGGCTTGTTATGGGGACCGAGACGTTCTTGAAGACGGTGCTCTCGATGAGGACTTGGGCGCCCATTCGGGTGTTTATTGCTGAGTGCATACTAGATAGATCATTACATGTGGTTAACTTTGTTCATCTGCTTTGAATTTCACACTTTTGGCTCCTGGATGAATAAGTAGCCAGCCCGCTGCTGCGTTCTGTTTGGAAGGGGGGCGTGATTTGTCTCAAGCACAGCAAACATAGCGTGAGTGAGTAGTGAGACTTGAATGAGAGCCAAGGTAAGACTTGAAGTGACCTGTGCTGCTAGCAGGGTACGAAAACGAGAAAGGGAGAGAGCGGAGTGCATAAGAAGCTAACACAACCTGTGTGTTGTAGCAAATGAAAGAAAAGAATAGAGAAAAGGGGCTCGTTCGTTTGAGCAGAGGAAAAGGAAACACGAACTAACTTTTCATAAAAAGAATTGAAGATGTGTACCGTCCCGAATCGTACCGAGGGACCTCGTGAGTTGCAGTTATTCCAGCGGTTATTGGCATATGTCACGCGCAGATGGCCTGTGTCGTCGGCGTTGGCTTTATCGCTGTGCCCTACGAGTGAGGTCTTCCAGTGGTCGTGGAAGTATGTACTATTTACATGTAAAGATTCGAGTCAGTCCCGTGCGTGAGTACAGAGTACGGTATATGTCTTGAATGCTTTGGGGAAAGGGATGAGAAGAGGAGAGGGCAGCAGGTAAAGTACTTACTTCGATATGGTGATAAAATCCGAGCCGTGGGTGATGTCCACCAATCCGTCGTAGTAATCTTTGTCGCTGGATAGGCTGGAGTGGAACTCGCAGTGGTCTACCCAGACGTTTGTGCTTTTCTATAGAGATGTATGTATCATCTTATCAGCAGCTGTCTGGAGATATCCCGTGAGAAATCTTTATGGCTACATACCTCGATCGTAAGCCCGTCGCCGTTCTTGGAGGTAACGAACGAGGACTTGATGTTTCTTATGATGAGATTCTTCTGGTTGCGAAAATGTAATCCCACTCCGATGAATCCTTGATTTGTTTTTTTTTTGTGCTTGTGTTAGTCCATGTCCTATCAACTGTGACCGTCTTTGCCATGGGATTCGACGAGGAGAGCGAATATCGAGGCCAAGAAGTGAACTAACCTGCCCCCGGCAACCCAATAATAGTCTTGTTACTCCCAATCCTCACTTTCGTGTCCCCGCGAATGGTACCGTTGACGATAACAACAAGGGAGGCATTATTCTTCTCATTCACGGCGGCGGTGAACTGTGGTAGTGTCGAGACTGTGGTCGTGGCATTCCCTCCTGAGCCGCCAGAGGTCCTTCTAGATATTAGTTCATGCTATTTGGTAGTTCAATTGAGTGTGGCTCCTACCCGCCGTTCAAGGTAGCATATCCGAGCGTGGCAACATCTGTGACTCGGACCAGTGATCTCTTCTCCGCCAGATGTTGACCGTCCCCGGCTGGTCCTTTGAAGGTCGGCGTGGGTGTTGCGTTTGAGAGAGCACATAGTGCGGTTATGAGACAAGCCAGAAGGCTCATTTCGATGGTGAATATGGGGGCTGTTTTTGGCTGGTTGAGAGGAATGTAGAAGCAAAATGGTACTGGCACTGGGTGAATCTATGAATGACACGAGCTTTAAGGAGTAAGGGGCAATATATTGAGCTCGACTGTCCTTAATTATCAGTATCCCAGTGTTGTTCCAGATAGTGTGAACGTATGAAGCCCTCATTATAGGCCCTCCCCTCGGTTCGTGAAAACTTTCGAGCTGAGGTTCATATTCGAAACACACAACCCTCCTCAAATCCCATCCCGGAAATTGGGATATCTTGCCCCGTACGCCACCCGGATTTCCTCTCAAACAAAACAACCTGTTCAGGCTACATGGAGTTACACTAAGCCCATTTCGTTCTCGTAGTCCAAGTAATATTACCCGGTGAAAACGACGACTGGTCGGCATATACACTAGCACAGAAAATCCGTTGTGATATCTCGCGGCTAAGTGAGCCAAGCAATCACCACCAACGAGCAGCAAGCAGGAAACGTCTACCGGCGTCAGTTACATTGACATGTACTCATGTGATGCAGGCGAGTCTGGTACGTACACTCCGGTTGAGTCAAGTCTCACACATGTCTCCGAATTATCCACCAATCCCATAATTCTCCCGTGTCAAATTGTTCCTTGTCTTGGCTAAAACAGACAACTACCGAATTACCCCAGATCTCCTTGCGGCAGGGTATGCAAACTTCAGCCTTATTTTTCTTGGCCTCGTTTCCCTGAAAGTGATGGGATATGAGTGGACGGATAAAATATTTCGCAAGCTGGCGAGAGCGGAAGGATGAATATATCTGGACGAGGACAAGGCATTGTTGAACAAATTGCCCGTTCTACTATCGTCAATACCCCGGTGCGTGGACTCACATGTCTAGGATATATCAACGTCCGTCAGGCAATGAAGATTGAAGCTCCATATCAACGACGACGGCGTGATGTGCGGAATCCCATATCCCATAGAGGAAGGGGTATCTTCAACTTATATACAAAGGGATTACAAAGACAACATGCCGAAAATCGATAAAAAAGACTTGAAGTAAAAAAAAGAACCACCTACCCGAGGTGTATACCAGCACACGGCACAGAATGCAGGATGGGGCTTAAGTAGCTTGACTATCGCTTTGATTCTTCCATCATCTTCCCAAGATGCTTAAGCTCCCTCCTCCTGCACTCTGTACCGTGTGCTGGTATATTGTTTGGGATAGATAGTCTGGGGCCACCCGGAGATCGAATCCGGGACCTCTCGCAAGTAATAAACTTTGGGTTGTGACCCTAAGCGAGAATCATACCACTAGACCAGCGGCCCTTGAACTTGATGTTGTTGCGTCATGGAACTCTCCTACATCAGCTGAGGGTGGGGTGTGTGCGGATACCGTACTTTGTCTTCGCCCAATACAGTGCACAAACATCGTAGAACGTCGAGAGGTCCACAGGTGGCTTTCGTGACTTCTGACTGCCCGAGGTATAATCACATGTAAAGTAAAGGGGTTTAATAAACAGGCACCACTCCTCTCATATTCAGGCATTGGTCGTCTTGTACACAGACAGTGCTCGTGTAGAATAGCTGCCTTAACCAGCTAGAATAAATGCGTTGACTGGCTCGAGTAGAGACCCTGACCGGCTCGAATAAATGCATTTGCTATCTGTAACAAAAGTCTTGACTGGGGGAATGGGTGCCCTGATAGACTGGAATAAACGGCTTTATTTTATGGAACAGAAGCCTTGACTGGCCAGAAGAAATGTCTTGACTTGCTGGGAATAAATGCCCTGGCTGGCTGGAATAAATGCATCGACTGACTGGAAAGAATGCCTTCACTAGCTAGAGAGGAAATGCCTTAACTAGATAGAATAGATGCCCTGACTGGACTAGAAAGTCAAATTGGACTGGTGCCAATATATGAAAGAAGTTGCCCAAATTCTACAATCCACCCTGGCGCAACCATCAACATGGCATTTGCCTCTGCCCTATCCATGCCACCCCAGCCCATGACAGTCCACCGCCACGCTTATAACAGTAGAATTGGTACAAAGTTGAATTGTCATCTAGCATCGTTATGAGGATTGACAGAGACGTGAGCGAGTTGATCCAAAAGTTTATCGAGCCGTCGATAAACCACGCTGGAGATCTAGGCTTGGTATTATGTCAGATTTGGCTCAAGAATGATGCTGTTTGTAAGGGAGGGAGGGAAGGGGGTAATCATACCGTCAAAACTTAACCATATCGCCTTCCGCTTCTTGTTGTCTTGGGTTCCTGGCCACCCCCAGTCACTTCATTAACCCTAGGTGGTTTTGAGGGCCGCTCCTCGTTCTTGTCCTCGTCCTCGTCATCGGAATCACTCTCGCCCTCCTCACTGCTATCCTCCCAGTTTTTCAAGGAGAGATCGAGTCTCTTCGACTCGCAACCGTAATCGCTCAAAAGCCGGAGCAGTTCTATCGGAGTTGGCGCGTCCGCCATTGCCTTCCTAAGTGCCGTCGTTTCACCATCATGCCTGCATTCCCAAGCAGCCAGGACCATGATCTCATCATTATCCTTTTCGCACAGTTCCACGAGCATATCAGCCGCACGGGACATGTGTCCTTTTGGTAAGATTCTTGTTCGACCGTTGCAGTCCAGCATCGCCTTGATTATGGCCATGAGCTTTGAAAAGTCATTAGTCCAACCACAGTGCCAGAAAGCCTGGTAGATCGCATGGAAAAAAGGGTAGGTCCTGTCGGGTGCACCGAATCTGACACGTCCACCCACTGTGTCAAGTCGGGCGCCGTAGGCAACAAGAAGTTCGACAAGATCGACAAGATCGACGAGCTCCTTCTCTGACGGCCCAAGACCGCGGGTTACGAGCTTTACCACCAGATTGAGTGTTGTCCAGGAGGAATGATCCCGAGTGGTGGCGTTGGGTCTGGCCCCTGCTTCCAGTAGCAGCCTGACGACCTCGATGTCTGGCTTGATCACTCTGATGAAATGATTGCGCCTTGGTATCAAAGCTGAGTGCAGAAGCGTAACGTCATTGTAATCGAGCATCCCACCCGGCCCCGCGGCATGGCAAAAGCCCACTGACGAGTGGTCGTTGACACGAACGCCCTTCATTCCCAGGAGTTGTCGTACCAGTTCCCGGTGGTTCTTCCGTAAGTACTCGATATTCTGGACATAAACATCCCTGATCTCGTGGGAGACGCCGCAGGTATCCCAGTGGCCCAGAGGCTGGACCACCTCGCGCAGGGCCCGGTTGATGGCATCCGCGTTCAGCTTGAGGTCGATTTCTCCTGCTGCCTGCTTTTGAAGGAAGAACAAGGCTGCCGCGTAGTTCTCCTTCTGGCACGCGAAATGAAAAGGGCTAGCTTGATAACGTGATGCCTCTTTTGCGGTCGGGTTGGCTCCGGAATCCAGCAGGAGCTGAAGAATACGTTCCAAAGGTGACCCTGGACCGTACGTACAGCCGTTCCTGTACATCACAGCATGGTGAAGCGCTGTGCGACCATCTTCGCCTGAGGCATTAACGTCGAGTCCTTGCTCGAGTGCTCGCTCAATTCCTTTGATATTGGCCAGAATTACGGATTCCCGAAGTGCCGAGGATCCGTCGTGTCTCCGGTTGTTCCTGTACATAAACGACATGGCGATGCTGTAAAAGCGCCGGGAGACGAGCGAGACTGTTGCTTGACCGCTGACAGGGAGCCAACCGATAATTTCCTCGACTAGCTCCATAGGGAGAGCGGCGAAACTGGCTGCGGCCATCTTGACAGTGTGTAGGACTGGACTCGTTCGGTTCTGGAGGTCGTGCAAAGTGTCGAATGCTGATTGTCAAAGACGAGGCGAGGTCTGAAGATGACGACTTGCAGGAGACAGTCAAGGAATTCGAGGGAAAGGAGGATTGAGAAGGGGATTTTTCACTAGGGGGCGACTGATCAGTGTCCGAAACACAGGCAATCCACTAGTTACGCGTACGTAGGTAAGGGGTTGAGAATAGGGGTTGTTGGTTGACGATTGCTTGTTGTTGACTGTGTTCAAGAGCTGGGAAGCGAGGGTAAATGGTAGAATGTGGAGGAAGATCCTGGTGCGGGTGAGGATGGTTTGGAAAGGAAGTTGGGTAAAGAATCAGAATGGCGTGGACCTGGTGAGTTAAGTAGCAGAATTATGTACGCAAAGAATTGCCGGCCAGCCCACGGGCCACGGTGAATGAGATCAAAAAAACACACCGAGGTGGGGCCCAGCCCTCCAGTTGTGCCAGGTCCCGCTTCAAATCTAGTCATCGGTTGCGTGACGGAAGGTGCTAGCCTGGTGATTTACTCGATGACAGCTGCCCCCTGATCAAAACGTCACCCCGCGTGGCTGGTCCGTGGTGAGGCCAGCTAGGTACCGTATCGTAAACGGATTGAATCATCTGTCCGCAAAGTAGGCGGCTTTGAAGTTCAGTAATGACAGGAGAAACACTGCTTATTCCAGTGCTGTAGAGATGTTTTCAAACCCAAGTAAACCCCTACACATCCTTGTCTTTCGCCTTTTCCAAGAACTCAAAGACCGTATCCTGGACCTGTATGAAGACGAACCCGGGGCCGTTACAAGGACCCACCCCTCGACTGCAGCCAATGCCTCGTCTCATCAATCCCTATGAGCGTGGTAATGAGAAGCTTGCCAAAAACATCAACGTCGTCCCCGTTTGCCCGTTCAAAGATGGGCGAGAAACTGTCACCATCTTCACTATTAGCACAGGAGTTCTTTTGATCAACAAGCCGACATGTTGTGTGTTGGAACGAGCAACTCACTTTCCGTTCTTGACCATAAAATGCTCCTTCGTCTTCCAAGCAGTTGCAAAGCTCAAGGCATCTGGTGCTTGCCACAGATGCGCCGAGGCGGTGAATGGATGGTTTGTGAGTTTCCCATCACACTCGGCCGGGACGTTTCCCTTGATGAGGCGGTACATCTGAATGAGGAAGAAGGTGAGGATCCAGGTGCGTCTGGCTGACTCTTCAAAGATCCACGTGTCCCAGAAGGCCCGGCGAGGGTGTACCGAAGACATTGCCAGCTGGTGGGAGCGATTCTCGAGGTCTAGTACTGGGATTGTTGCAGTATAACTGTAGCTGTAGTCGGTTGTGCAGGCATGGAGGTCTATCTGCTCGGAAGGCTGACCAGAGTTTTGGTAGCCCAGGTGCAAAGTTCTTGTCGGGTCGTCTGGATCACCAGCGGGCTCTTCGTCCTTGAACGAGAAATGGGCAGCCAAGGCGTCAACCGAGTCCTCCAGATACTGTGTCGCAGCTTCGGCATGCTCCCTGGTACGAATGTCGCCATCAAATACCCGCATTATATGGTAGAGCAGGAGGGCTTGGGCCCGGGCAAGGATTTCGAGCCCGTCGGTGGGCATGGGGCTCTCGCCGAGCTCTCGGACGCCGGTCTCCAGCGAACGAAGAATGACATAGGAATTCACATTGTTCTTGGCCATGTACAAAGCGCAAGCAGCTTGTGCATCTTGAGAGTGAGAGCGTCAGCTTCTTGATGATATTCGTCTATCATAATGGAAGTGATTATTTACCTTGCATGGACCTGGGCATGGAATGCTCGTAGAGGTTAGGGTGGCACCAGGCCGTCTGATTCTGAAGAACCATTTGCTTGGGACTGGCAATGATGGTGTCGAGCGAGTATCGCAGGCGTGACTTGAGGGCAAAGTTGAGAAAGTCCTCGCGGGCATGGCTATCCAGTGGATACCGCATTGGCGCGGTGAGGTAGAACCCGAGACTGCTGTCACTAATTTCTGGCATGATGGGCATCTCGTCTGGGATGTTATCCATGGACATGACGTTGTTACAAAGGTCGAGGTGGATATTGGACATGTGGAACGGCCCGAGATCTGCGGCATATGGGTCAAGCATTACGTCCGTCACGTTGGGATCTTGCGTGTAACCGCTCATTGGTATGTCAGCAAGTGCCAACGTGGGAGACAAGAGAAAGCCATGCCCAGTGGTACCGATCTCGGGAGCCATCGAGCCCGCCAATTGCCCAAAAGGGTCGTGGTCGAAATGTGGAAGAGGGTCATCCTGGATGGGAGGCGGCCTGGGCGTATTTCTCTTGGGCATAGACCCGGCGGGATACTGGCAGTTCAACTGTCTCTGGGAACATCTCTGACAAGCCGGTACCTCGAGCGTGCAACGCCGTTTTGCCTTGATGCAAGCTCCGCATGACTTCTTTCTCGGCGGGGGGTTGGACCGCTCGGTGGCGGATAAAGAAACAGGCATGGCGGACTTGAGGGTCAAGGGCTTCGGATAGAGTCAAGATCGGGAACTGAATCCGAGGTCGCTCAAAGAACCGGCCGATCGTTGATGTTGGGTGCTATGCTCCAGTGTACCGCCGAAGGTGTAACTGGCGACTGAGCAGAGCCGCTAGCCGCCGCGGCCTGCCACAGTTCGTAATGTCTTGTGGCAGTTTCTGACAAGATGCTGCCGGTTTGGGCGGAATTCCGGCATATATCACGGATACGCACAACCGAGATTGTAGAGAGACAGTGGTTACTTTGCCATCGAGTTCAACGCCAAAAGATATGGAGTCGCGCCATCTTGGTGGAAGGAGCATTGGAGATGGACGATGCTGACACACCATGAGGAAGGCGCAGGGGCGGAATTCCGCCCTAGTCTAACCCGATATGGGCACAGTCTCGATACCAATACCACGCTGCGAAAGCCGAACAAACACTGTGCATTCCAGCCAGGGCATGACCTTGATTATCTCAAATCCTGGCAAACGGATCTTTGGTATGAATAACATATAAGGCTGGATGATATTCTTTCGATGCTAGGAGGAAGAAGTTTCTTGGAATCAGAATGGCTATTCAACCATGAACACATATCTATAGAAAGTCAGAACATTGGATAGGCATGTGATTTTAATACAACTGCAGAGACAGGACTTTAGCTACGACTTTGAAGTTCATGAACAAGAACTATTATATGCTTCCCATTGGTGTTTTGAGAGAGGTCTCATAACGCATTCGCAGTGTTGCTTCATTTAACCGTTTAAAGATGTCAAGGTTGGTGTGTCGGGACAAGGTTAAACAATCCTCAATCCCAGTTAAGCATACAATGATGTCCTTTTCTGCACGGACGCAGGGGAAAAGAATATATCCTCCCTGCCATGCCACGGCTACAGCCTCGTAACGCATAAAGTCTCCAAGGTTTCCATGGCCTTGAGTCCATGGCCTTGAGAGAGAAGAAAAAACCCTCCGAGAAAAGGCTCTTGTCTTTTCACCAGTTCGAACGATATGCATATCGGTATAAGTGTTTTTTTACTGACTCATACTGCTTCCATATCCAGACGCCGATGTCCACATCTGTAATGTGAGGATCATGATAATTTAATGACATTCAAAAGACTTCAAAGCCCCATGTCACTTTTTCTAGCTGATCCCAGGTGCTAGCTCAGTACTAGTACCGTAGCCCTTACAAGGCCTACAGTACATCTCTTGAGCAAAGTATCAAGATTCCATCATGTTTCACGTATTTTGAAACCCAAACGGCGATGTTTTGTCCTCTGTAAATGCAAACTCCCACTTTGACATCATCCCATGATAGGATTCAGCCATTTCAAATTCGCAGGCCTTATCTCCATGGAAGAGTTTCCCAAGTCCGCTCCTGATCTTTCTGACTGGCTTGGCCCTCACGACCTTACATAAGCTTGAAACTAAAATCATGTTTTCCAAAGCCCCCAACAGAGCGGATTCCTGTATTAGAAGCTTCTAACCATAGGTACCACTATCCTAGGTGGAATATGTCGTGATTTTGTCCTTTTCAGGGTTCTCAATCCTTGATGCATAATTATAGGTATGCACAGTCGGAACTCCGCTGCAGCCTGCATGAACCCTAACCTGCCGAGGTGATGGGCGATCTGATTGGTTGTCCTCATATTACGGTACACCGTACTCCTCCCAGAGCCATTGTACTTGTGCCTAAAATGTAACTCGTTCGTGGGCTCGGATCTCGTACAGGAGGTCATATCAGGTTCATCAACACCAGCCTTGCCGCCCCCAATTATCCAACTGATCCATGTCGAGATTGAACATATAAAGGTCTCGTCCTCGTCGGTTCGATTCCTCTTCTATAGCTCAGACCAGACTTCCACACAGCAGTTCACCAAACCAGCCAGCGGCCCGATCAGCACCATATTCTATCAACACCATGTCTTCCTCCACTTTCCAAGAGTCCAAAGTCCCAGTCGTCTTCATAACCGGCGCCACAGGAACCCAAGGCCTAAACCTAGCAACCCTCCTCCGCTCCCCCGCCATAAACTGGACCGTCAGGACCACAGTCCGCGACCCAACTTCGGCCGCCGCTCTCCGCCTCGCCTCCCTAGGCGTAAACCTCACCCCAGGCTCATGGGACGACATCCCTGCCCTCACCGCCGGCCTCCAAACCTGCACGCACCTCTTTCTAAACACAATCCCCTCTTTCACCGACCCCCTCCTCGAGCGCCGCCAAACAAGCCAAATTCTTTCCCTCGCCAAGTCCGCCGGCGTGAAGCACGTAATCTTCTCCTCCGCCCTGGGCATAAACCACCTCTCCGAAATGCCCCTCTTCACTTCCACCCCCGGAATCAAAGACTCAGTCATGTACCACTCCTTACTCTCAAAGGCGGCAACCGAAGAGACCGTCAAATCCTCCGGCTTCCAATACTGGACCATTCTCCGCGGCGCGTCCTTTATGGAGAATTATTTGACGCCCAAGGTCTACATGTACGGCCCCGAATTCGTCACCAAGCGCATTTGGAAGATGGCTTGCTCACCCGACGACACTCTGCCATTGGTGGATACAGTTGATATCGCCAAGTTTGCGCTCGCTGCTTTTCGACAGCCCGAGAGGTTTAACGGGCAGGAGGTCAGCATTGCGGGGGATGTGCTTCCCATCAGGGATATCGCAGCAAAGATCACCCGGGCAGTGCGAAATATTGAGGATGCATGGGAGAGCAAGGCCGAGGCGGCTCAACTTGCTGCTAGTACCAGTGGAGGAGGAGGTACAAGTGCGAGTTTCTTTTCAGCGGAAAACTTGCCCGGCCCGATTGTAGGAAGCGGGAGTTGGAGGATTGAACTCAAGGGCAAGCATATTCAGTATATCCCCATGACGGAGGAGGAAATTGAGGGTGCGAAGAAGACCAAGAATCCGTATGTTCTTGGGCAACTTGCTATCAGGGAGATTGGCAAGTTTGTGAGTGTTGAGGAGACGAAGGCTTGGGGCGTGGAAGTTAGTACTTTTGAGGAGTTTTTGGAGAGGGAGGTTGAAGCTGTTAGGACTACTTATTGTCGTGCTTAGTTAAATGAAGAGGATTCTGACTTGAGCTGGGAATGTAATGGCTGGTGTGAGATGCGAGAATGAGGATGTACTTTAGTTCTGAAAAATGAACGCACGTCGAAATGATAATATGAAACCCGGAATGGAAAAGCCAGCGATTGAGGCAAGTCCCTGATGTGAGACCGGGATATTAGCTGTATACGGAAATCAGTATGTAGGTCATTAATAAGCGTACACCGGCCTTGATGGCCATTTGCCTGGATTGGATGATGTGAGTAAGATGGGGGGTTTTCCTCTCCGTTAGCCAATGACTATTGGATGATGAGTCAAGGTATGGGCTTGTCGAATGGGAGAGTGAGGTGCCATGTTTCACAGCTCTTAGGATGTCTTGCCCCCCGCTTCGAGGGAAATCTCAGCTTCCAGAGTGCGTCGGAAAACGAAACTCACTGCAAAAGAAGAACGAAAGCGCAATGGCTTCACTTGCTCTCCCACAGCAACGCATCGGCAACTTTTTGGCAGTCGTCCTCGCGGTTTCATGGAAGGTAGCCTGCACTGTCGTCACGAACGACACAAACATTGCTGCTGGCAAGACCTATGACTATGTCATTGCCGGCGCTGGGTTGAGCGGTCTTACTGTGGGGAGTAGAGTATGCTCACATTTGCACCTCTAAACTCATCGAGACATGCTTGTATGGAAACTGATCGTGCTGTCTTTGTAGCTCAGTGCCAAAGGCCATTCGGTGCTCATCATCGAGGCCGGCCTGGATGGTTCATGGAACCCGGCCATCCGTTACGCCGAGGACCGTGTATTTCCGTCGACCTTTTGCAACTGGCGGTATCCTGTTTACGAGGAAGACGGAACTCAATTGCCATGGACGGCTGACGCGGGTGCTTGTATTGGTGGAAGCACCTCCAGTAAGCTGTTGTCAATTTCATGTTCCATGTCATGTGTTCAGTAGCTTACTGACTGGATGGTATCGACAGTAAACGGTATGGTATGGTACCGGCCTACCAAGGCCGAGCTGGACAAGCTGGAGAGTCTGGGAAACCCGGGCTGGAATTTTGACAATTTGCTACCGTACATGGAAGCTACCGAGCGAAACATCCCGCCCACCCCGGCACAGATAGCCCAGGGAGCGGGGAACGAGCCCGAGTTTCATGGGCATTTCGGGTTCATCAACACCTCCTTCCCGGTCAGTTCGTCCGTATCCGGTCAAGGCACTCGTGGCGATACTGACATGTCCGGACGGCTCCTAGACTCCGATGCGCATTCCCGGAGCAGTCGACCTCTACAAGCAAGCGCTGCCAATGGTCTTTCCCGGCCTCACTCCGGACGGCGACTTGTCGAATAGGACTTTTGTCTCCATGGCCACGACAATCTACACAATCTGGCATGATCCGATCGCGGGCAAGAACCGCCGCTCTTCAGCCGCGGATGGCCTTGTATGGGCACCGGACCAGCAACGGCAGACGCTGACTATCCTAGCAGACCACAAAGTCGACAAGGTAATATTTGACAAGAGGCTGACTGCCAAGGGTCTGATGTTCTTGCCGACCATCTCGAGTATCTCTTCGTCTCGCCCTCGAAAAGGATTCCAGGTCCATGCGCGCAGAGGAGTTATTCTCTCGGCGGGAGCACTCGCCACACCGCCTATCTTGGAGAGATCTGGCATAGGGAGAGCCGATGTGCTGAAAGCAGCAAAGATTGCAAAGGTGGTCGACCTGACTGGTGTAGGGGCAAACCTCAACGTATGGGCTCGATCTTTTCAACCTTGATATGGGCAAGGTCTGGCACTGAGAAGACGTTTCGTGTAGGATCAACCAGGTACCTCCGCACTCGCCTCGGTTGCGGAGGCGTACCGGAACGATACATCCCTCATTGACGCCGACGGAGGAAAAGTATTTGCTCCGGTTATAGCACTTATAAAGAGTAACGAGCTCTGGAGGGCTGGTAAGCGACAGCAAAGTTTCCGATTAGAATTCCCGACACTAACGATGTCCTGATATGTACCGACTAGATGCAAGCTCCAACCTCGATGGTCTTCTCTCCCCCACGACACTTCGAGCCCGAGCTCAGGCCATAGTCAAGGCCAAAGCAGGGGTCAACATTCCCGGCGCCGAGGCCATCCTGAATGCAACGATCGATCTCATTACCACTCACAACCGTTCGTTACGTCTTGCTAAATCTGGCTTCATATATCCTAGATAAACTAACGCGTCGACTGGCTCAGTACCTATAGCCGAATTTCTCTCAGACTCGATCACGGCGACCCTCCTAACCGCTTTCTGGCCTCTCGTCCCTCTATCAAGAGGACACCTCCATATCAACACTTCGGATCCCTTCTCCCACCCAATCATTACACCCCGCTTCCTCCAAGACTCTTTTGACATTTCCGTTGCCATCTCCGTGGCTCGAGCGGCCCACTCGGTGCTCTCTTCGGCCCCATTTGAGGGAATCGTTGCAGATCCGTATCTCGGCTTCGCAGCAGGACCAAATGCTACTGATGCAGACTATCTATCTTGGTACAAAGCCACCATGATAGGTGCTAGTCACTGGCTTGGGTCGACTGCCATGCTTCCTAGGCGTTTGGGGGGCGTCGTGGATTCAAAGCTAAGGTACGTACATATCTGTGTTCTCTGCCTTGTCAAAAGAGAGAAGAGGAGACGGCATTTCGAACGCTGCTAACGCCGGACAAAACAACAGAGTGTACGGAACAAAGAGCCTTTACGTTGTCGATGCGGGAATACTCCCATTTCAGGTTACATCGCATTTGATGTCTGTTTTGTACGCTGTGGCCGGGCGGGCGGCGGTTGTTATTGACCAGCAGAACTGAGTCCTACTTGTCACTTGACTAAATGCAGTTTTGGCCGTAAATAATACCGTGGGATTTATTGGGGCGCTGTTTTGGTTTGACGTGCGGTATCATATTTTGGCTTTTGATTGCTGTGAATATCGTCGTGGAACATACGAGGAACTGAGAAGCTCTCCCAGACATGATCTGGTTTTGTTTTAGTTTGCCCAGCAGGCGGGAATAGCAACTGGGGAAACCAGAGAGAACGAGGCCAAATTAAGGAACTTTTGTCAGAGCCGGCCAAGCCGTGATGTCACTTGCCAGATCGAATGTTTACCATGTTTCTTGAGCTGACGCTGCAAGGACCATATGCGGACAAACCACGGGCGTAGTCGATGCATGCCATGTAAATTCCGTGGTCCTGGTATACTAAGGAAACATGTTCCTCTGAATACGCTGTGATGAACAGGTAGGTAGGGAGGTATACAAGATTGATAAAATCCATCCTTTGTGGCAAGACTTTCAATTACCTGATCACACCAACTCTATAGATCTGCAAAGGAAAACCAATATCTCAGGCTATCAGTCAACGGCTTGTCCAACATTTAACATCTCTGACAAGCCGGTACCTCGAGCGGCGTGCAATCACCATGCCGTCAACAGCAACCTTCCTCCTCACCCTAGGCAGCATCCTAACCATGGCCTCCGCGGTCCCCCCCACCAGAAGCCTCATCCGCCGCACAACAGTCCAATTCCAGGGCTTCTTCGGCGACACCTGCAATCTCAACCTGATCAACAACGGCCCGCTCAACTCAAACGAGTGCTTCAACCTAGCAAGCCCGACATTTTCCTACAGGCCGTCGGGAAACTCCAACTGCGTGGTTGCAGCCTGGACGTCCAGGGATTGCCGGGGTGACCCGTTCATCAGTGGCTTCGCGACGGGGCAGTGTATCTCGGGCATATTGATTGATCCTTCTGGCCAGAATCCGGTGGAGGGTTTTGAGTTTCTGAGCGTCAGGGTTTCTTGCTAGATTTATCATTTGTACCTCTTGACCGTGCTTGGGCTGGGTTGAGATGGGCTGGTGGTACAGCAAGGTGTGAAATCTGGGTGTGAAAACTGGGTGAACTTAAGGTCAAGCTATCTTGGGTGCTGATGTGATGAAGGCGGGGGCTGTAAAAGGTACTTCTCTGCTGTGGATTATGTGCAAAGACCGAGGCAGGTAAAGGGGGGATAGAAAACTGGACAAATAAAATAAAGAGATTTTCCGGTGCCTTGTAAGTTGTGAGCATTTTCATGAGATATGTGAGACTGTGTGCTGTCCTGCGATTTCGTTCCTAACTTGAGCCGCCAGACAATGTGGACCTTGGTACTCAAAATGAAGAATCCGTACCAAGTACATGTCAATACCTGCGCCTCATCCTTCTCCCTTGTAATACAGTGATACAACCAGTCAGCTCAGTCAGTGTATACAGACCTCTCCCAAATCCCGTCATAAAACTCAGCAAAGAACGACGCCACAGAAGGCGGATCCTCGATCCAGCATCCAAACTCTTGGTTGTAGTGTGGATACGGGTTATCGCTCCCGACGTACAACAAACTCCGGTCGATGCAGATGGTCTTGGCGTGCATTTTGTACGAGGTGGTGGTGCCGATGCGTTTGACCAGAAAGTGACGATCGACGATGCCGTCCACATCCGAGGCCTTGACCTTGACTGGCAGCAGGTTGGAAGAAGACTGGTTCTCGTCTTTCCATGCCATGTAGCGCATGGTGGATTTGAGGCGGCGCTTGAGGTCCGAGATTCTAGCGTGGTCGCCGTAGCCGTCGGGGTTCACATCGTAGCACGAAACGACAAGGTACAGCGCGTTCTTGGCAGGTTGTTTATCATCCTTGGCTGGTGCTGGTAGGGCGGCAAAACGCGATAGGGCTTGTGCCATTGCCACTATAAGGTCTTTTGAATAGAGGTCAACTATCATATCAAGACTCGCTGGGTAGAGCAAAGTGTGGCAAAGTAGTACTCACCATATGGCCACAATACGCCGTCCCACCTTTTGTCCTGTGTCAGGCTGAAGGTACTGTTTACCTCAGAAACAAGGTCGGTCCATTTGTCGTTGTGCAAGATTTCGACTAGGGTCTCGGTTGCGATATGAATGCTCGTCTGTGCGTTGGCTATCGCCCACAACCGAGCGTGCTTACTTGCCCAAGCTGCTGGGCTGGTGCCCATCGAGGAGGCGAGAATACCTTTGAGTGACTTTGAGGTGTCATTCAACAGATTGACAGAATCAGCAATACCGTTGCCTCGCTCGGTCAAAATCGGTTCTGCAGCAGAGAGGTGCCACGCCACGTTGTGCCAAATATCACTGAAGCCGTCTAGAAGCTGCGCCGGATACCGGTACTTATCCAGCATCATAGATCCTACCCGTCCAATGGAGAGGACCTGGATTCCTTCCTGGGCCTTGGGTGCCTTGTCGAAGGGAAATCTGCCCAGAGAAACTTGAATATCATCAGCCGTGGCAGCCATAAACAAGGGCTTATCCACGCCCAGCTTGGCTGACCATGCCATAGATCTTGCGTCCTTGTGCAGATCAATGTGGGCAAGGTAGGACCACATTTCGTCGGCAAAGTTGTGAACGGCTATGGCGGCATTACCCTGCATTTTGATCCCGAAGTCGTACAGGCGGTTGTTTTGGGCTGTGTTAGTGGCCAAGTTGTTTTTGCTCAGATAGTCATCCCAGTAGTTAAAGCCGCCCGTCATCATGGAGCGGCCGTTGACAGCGGCGAACTTGGCGTGATTCCAGCTCATAGCTGGAAGACCAGTTGTACGTGCGTAATGCTCAAGGTGGCGGACCTTCGCACTAAGCCCACCCAGGGAGTGGAAGAAACCAGGAGGAGAGTTTGCCTCCGTGCCGGGGATTTTATCGACCCCGTCTAAAAACGCCTCCAACTTTCGGAGGACCGATCCTTCCTCGGGTGGGTTTGGGTCGATGACGAGGGTTGGGTTGTAATACCCGATGAGGAGCGTCGCGTCGGGGTGGTTGGTCAAGCTCTGGCCGTTGTTGCCCCAAAACAGCGCCTTGTACCTTGCCAGTCGATTCCAGTCATTCTGTCCGCTGAGAAAGTTTGCTCGCCGTTGCTCCTGGTCGGCTGACCCAACAAGGAGGCGCACCACCACTTTGGCTTCCCTTACCTTGGGTAGGTTCAATGCATCGATGAGATGGGTGATCATGCTTCCCGCGCCAGCGGCATTCTCGTGCATGAACGCGTCCTCGGGTTCGTTAAGCAGCGCAAGGTCAATGAGGCAGACCTTATCGGCAATGTCGCCAGCGAGTCCCACGTCAAGCACCTCTTTGAAAGAATCTGCTATGACACTCCTTTTGGCCTCCAGTTTATCGGCCTCATGGCTCCAGCGGCCAAAAGGGATGAACATGAAGATATTAAATGGATCATCTTTGTCGTCTTTGACGCTGAGCTTCGAGCTCCGCCCCAGGGAGTAGGAAGAGCCGGGGGGGCCTAAAGTCTTGAGTTCCAGCTCAAGGTCGGCAAGGCTCGGAGACAGCATTTTGATGAGCTGTCGAGTGTGCGTTCCGAGGTACTAGTAGGCAACAATGAGGAGTTGATACTGGAATGGTCGCAATCTGTCCCATACTGACAGTCCTCAGAGCTGGAACTTTCCGAAGATTTATACATAGATCCCGGGGACTGACACGACAATCAACCATAATTGTCAATATCTGCCGTGCATGGCATGTTGATCGCGCTGCCACACCCATTCAATTATATTGACCATAATCGTGAGGTCTTGGCCAATCCTGAATTTCAACAGTACACCCATATCGAGTGCGGAGAAAGTGGTCCGGAGCTCAGCAGCATCTAGACCTTTGGTGGCGTTGCCATCATGCTGTATCATTCGCCCGATAAGGCTGTCCGATGCAGGATGGAGAGAGCCTCAGTAACGTCGGTTAAGGAATCAGCTAGCCACTTGCTGACATATCTCGAAGCAGATCGGCGACCACTATGTGCGATGATTCTTTGTCCAGTTTACCGGCAGTCCGGCACTTTTTCCCCTTGTACGGCGCTAAGTACCAGATCTCAAGTCAAATCTGGACTGTAACTCGGACCGCAGTCGCTCACCAGCTCCTTCTGTCGAGCAAGGCGTAGTTAAGGAACTTAAGTCCTGGAAAATACCTTAATTATGGGGAAGGCGCCCCCGACCTCTCAGACCAATCAGGCAATCAGGCAGCCGCAACAGGACCAGAGTTCAAACCCCGCACTTTTCTGCACCTTCCCGCACGTGATGCAGGTGTCCAGACTTCCGCAGCTGGATGCTTCAGCTGAAACCGACGACGTCCGGTCCCAGTCAGACGACCAAGAGAGCATAACTCGACAAACCGGAATCTGACTCGACACAATGGCCGACCCGCTAAGCACCGTGGCCTCGGTGGCAGGGCTGCTCAGTCTGGCAATCCAGCTTTCGCAACTGAGTTTCCAGTACGTGGCCAGCATCAAGGGTTCCTCCAAGGCCTGGAGCTCGTACATTGTGGAGCTGTCAAGCCTCACCTCGGTCCTCCTCAAGGCCCAGCAGGCCTCGGATGCCGCCGACAAGCATACCATCATCACCGCCTCATCCATCCCTCCTTCGGCCATCTATGAATGCCAGGCCGAGCTGAGCCAGCTCAAGGCCATCCTCTCCGAGAAGTTGCGGAAGCAGGGCCTGCGAGGCAAACTGGAGATGCTCGCTTGGCCATTCTCCGAGTCCGAAACGGAGAAAAGGGTACAGACCTTGCACCGTTTCAGCGCCCTTCTCAACTAATCGTTGGTGGCCGATAATCTGTAAGATTGGCGGAATACCCTCTAACCTCTCGGCCAATCGAACTGATGCTGATGGAGTATGGCAGGTCCTTTGCGATGGCGAGCTATTGTCATTTGCAGGACATGAAAGATGGTAGCCGTCAACCGCCCCCGTCAGCACGCTTTTGTTGTGGAGTTGTGGCTAACAGGATCATCAGTTAAGCATGCGGAGGAACTTCTGAGTTGGCTTGAACCGAAATGCGACCCGCCCCCCATTGCCCTCGAGACCATCGCGGAGGAGGTCTGCCCAGACACTGGCAAAGCAGCGCTCGCGTCGGACCCTTATGTTTCCTGGCATCGCGACCAAGTTGCCAGTCGGACCCAGCCGTTGTGGGTTTGCGGGCCCCGTATGAGACATCTATTTACTCCTTTGCCAACGCGGAGCAGTATCCTAACGTTCTTTTGCTTCCAGTCGGATGTGGAAAGACCCATCTGGTGTAGGCATTCCCCCCAAAAGATGCCATTAGTTCCGTCGCCGACATTTACAGCGCCACCATCGTGGACGACATCTTCACTAGTTTCCCGGATGCGACAGTTTCTTATCATTTCTTCCGTGACGGGCGTCAAGAATCCCTAGCCGATGTTCTTCGACACCTTGTGTGGCAGCATCTCTCCCAACCAACAGGGCTCTCCAAGCTGGCTGAGAGGATTTACAGCAAAAGCAAGCCCACCAAAGCACCCGTCCTTCTCAAAGAGCTTGTCAAGATCCTCTGCGACATTGGCTCCTCATCAGCTCGCGCCTATCTCGTTCTTGATGGCCTTGATGAGTTCCCGCTCTATTCCAAGTTATTGAAGCATCTCCCCGAGTTTACCGCGGCCGGAATCCGAGTTCTTGTGTCAAGCCGTGACCTCCCTGCGATCGAGTCTCTACTGTCTGGGCCGACGGTAGTTGACGCACGCGCTAGTAGGTCGGACATAGGGACATGTGTCTCATGGAGACTCGGGGAGGACAGTGAGCTCGATGAAGGCGTCTTCACCGCGGAGCTGAAAGAGGAAATATGCACCAAGCTGGTTGAGCACATCAGAGGATCGTACGTACTACGCCCAATCTCGAAGATTGTAGTTTGCAAGGCTTTGCTAATCCGGTGCGCGCAGATTCCTTTTGTGTAGAATGTCGATGGACCGGATTTGCAACGCCACGACGGTCAAAAGTCTGCGGACGAAGCTACAGACCCTGCCCTCGAGCCATGAAGATGCTTACACAGACACGCTGAACCGGATCCTTAAGCAGGAACCGGAGCGCCGAGAGCTGGCCAGCCACGCTCTGAGTTGGGTCTGTGTCTCCGTGCGACCTTTGGATATGGCTGAGCTTCGGCACGCCGTTGCGAGCCTGGATACCGATGGTCTAAGCTACGACGACAACGACTTGGCGACCGAGAAGTCCATTATTTCCTCCTGCCTTGGCATGTTGGTGACCTCAAAGACAGGAATCAGCCGAAGACATGTTCAGTTCGGTTCCTGGAAAGGCTTCCAGCATCCACGTCGCATGTTATTGGGGGTTTCCCTCGGTACTCAAACGGACCCTGGCCGCATCCTCGAACTCACACATGTTGGACTGGCCGGATTCCCATGGATGGACGGGGTTGCACTGGGCGACATCAACCGGCCACGAGAACGTGGTCAAGATACTGCTTGACGCGGGCACCAAGATGGAAGCCGTTGACCAGGGAGGCTGGACGCCCCTCTTCTGGGCTGCGATGAAAGGGCATGCCCCTATCGTCCGCCTTCTTCTCAATCAAGGGGCCGACGCCTTTCGTGCAGACAACAGCAATATGACGCCCCTCCATTGGTCGATCTTGTCGGGGGCGCAGGAAGTCGCGGATTTGCTACTGGACCATGGGGAGGAGGTTAGGCCAAAACTCAAGCCATCATGGAAAGTGGACCCGGAGAGGCCATCCAGAACTGTCAGCGTTGCGCAAGCGAAGCTTTTGCAGGCTCCACTGAAGTTCAAAATCTTTTTGAGCTCGCCACCAGGAGAGGGGATGTTGAAGGCTTTACACAGCTCGCCGCCTCTTTCGAACAGCATGGTTGGAAGGGATACCACGAAGCAGGCCTAAACGTCACCGACTTTGACAATGTCTGGGATCGGGCGAAAGTGGTCTTATCAAAAGGTGAAGGAGCCATATGGACCAAGATGGCCGCCACATCGCGTGTGGATGCTGTCAGATGTCAGCTCCTGACCAACGCAATTCAATGTGAGGATATTCAGATGGTGAAGAGCATCCTGGATCTGAGCATTGACATGAGCAAAGACCTTGCGAGGGACGTCGTTACCAGAAGTGGTGCTACATACGTGCACGTGGCAGCGTACAGCGGCAGTGCAGAGATCATGCAGATGCTCATCGATAGGGGACTGTCACTCGACGTGGTTGATGCTAGAGGAATGACGCCCCTTCACTATGCGTGCCGGACTGGTACCTTCCAGGTCGTGAACATGATCCTGAGGGCGGGAGTCAAAGTTGATGCGAGGCTGGACAAGTCTGGGTCGACACCACTCATGGTCCTTTTGCAGTTCAGCGCTTGGAGAACCTGTAACAATCCCCGGGAAACCATCCAGATCATGCATGCGTTGGTCGGTCATGGCGCATCTATACATGTCAAAGATGCAAGCGGTCACCAAGTCATCCACTACGCCGTGCTCAGCTATGATTTGGATGTCCTCAACGCTCTGCAGGATCTAGGTGCTGATCCTGCGCCAATTGCAAATGGACTGATTACACCAATGCACGTCTTAACGAGAGGATACTGTTACTCGGTTTGGAGTACACAACTTGAACTGGAATCCGAGGGCTTTCGGCGGAAGCAATTTTGGGACTTCAGGGTGCCACCTCATGCCAAGCAAGCCGCGGTAGAGTTTATTCTTGGTGCGTCTCCAGAAGGCTCCCTTGCGGCTGTGACCGAGGATGGCGACAGTCCACTCGGGCTGGCGATTCAAAAGTGGAATTGGGTTGTGGCACAAGCTCTCCATCGAGCAGGCGCCCCATTCTTCCGCAACACTCGACAGGTGGGTGGTTCGTCGTCTTTGCACATGAGCAAGAGCATTGATCATGATTTGGACAACGTTTCCGAGCAAGGCTTCTACGAGTTCACCCGACTTCTCCTGCAACAGGGTGCAAAGCCAAAGAGCCAAGAGTTGCTACCAACCATTGCGGTCATGGTTCCGGCACAAAAGCCCCATCTATGGACTGAGAACCTCTCCGGACTGGAGGAAGGGTCAGAAAAGTTTCCGATGCGGGACCACGCCAAGGTCATAAGAGAGCTCATCTCTGCTGGGGTCATTAGTGATCACAAGAGCACGTATCTGAGAATGACAGGAGTCCAACTTGCCGCCGATCGTGGGGTTGATGGCGAGTTTCTTTCTGCGCTGCTCGACGGTGGATCCGACCCCTATTCTGAGACTGATCAAGGCGTGGACTCGTTCCATCTGGCGCTGGTATGCGGGAAGGAGGACAATCTGAAGATCCTGCTTGACTACGCTGTTGCGGATGGTACCTCGCGCGATCACTTGATCGCCAACTGGTTGCAGAAGCATGACTCCAACTACTGGACATCAAAGTTGGAAGCTTACATGTCGGTACTACAACACGCTGATGTAATCGACCGCTGGACAACAACGGACACACTCTCCTCTTCCGTGCTGTGCAGAGGGAAAACAAGGCGCTTGTGTTAGAGCTGCTAAAACTAGGAGCAAATCCGAGGGCCACTGGAAGCGGTGCGCACGGAAAACGTCGAGCTTGTGGAGCTCCTTGTCGATTGGGGTGCCTACATCTTCGACACGGTATCCGATATCAACGCCTATTTGTCAGCTTCACCTTCGAGCGCTCTGTACACTAACGAGCCTGGGGCAGCTGTCATTAATGTGCTGCATATTGCTGTCGGGGTGAACCCACACCCAATGAATCTAGAGGAAAGGGCAAAGTTATCGCCAGAGATAGTACGACTACTTCTTAACCTAGGTTTGGACCCGAATCAACAAACGGATAATACGGCAACTCTAGGATCATGGGATCTGAGAGAAGCAGAAACACCATTGCAGATCATGTTTCGTAAAAATCGCTTTACGTGGGATGACAAGTTCTTTGAGGTTGCCAGGATGCTGATTAGTGCTGGCGCCGACCCAAATGGGATTGCGGATCAAATGAGTACTGATGACATTGCCAAGTTTGATGGGCATGAGGATCTCTGGGAAGTAGTCAGGACTGCGGGGACAGAAGGGCCCAAGAACGGTGATGATGGGTAATTATATGGGCAGAAGGAGGGAATCGGTTACGAGAACTATTGGATGGGGCAAATCAAGTTCTTTTGATATATGGAGAGTATGGTGCGATGTTTGGATGGTCTGGTCTCTGGGAGTAGCTCGATGCATATGGTTCATTTTCGCAACTATTCTTGGACCCAGCTACCATGATATCAAGCACCTACACCTTACCACAGGGCGCCGGAAACAAGCCTCTCCTCTTCGACAAAAGGCTCAAGAGGTTAGGGAAATTCCTTTAACGTCTCCACTGGAGTTCAAGGGATAGATTGCCTACATTTCGTTCTGTCTAAAAGGCGCAAGCAAGGGCTTATGTCAAAGACTAGTCGGTACCATATAGAAGGAGTTACCGTAAATGACTATCACATACGACCATAGGCGCTGGAAAACTCGGGATCCCGTCCGCTCTCCCATAGATAAGACAGTGACCGCCGGACTAGTACTCAGGTGGGTGACCACTGGGGAATCCCCGGTGTTGTATGTTTTTTGCACTTTTTGCCTTTTTAGATCTACAGCAATTAGACTTACTCTTTTCGCCCGGCTGAACATGGTATAATTAACTTTTACGAGACTCATCTACCATACTGTTGAACTTAGAAGCACAATTACCAAGCCACTGTATCACTAAGTGGATCCACATTCTTTTGCGTGTTTGGTGGAGTGGTATTGTTCGACACATACCTCCCTCCACCCAACATTTTCCCCACTCTATGAACTCAACACTAAGGATACCCATTCATCAACAAATTCCCCTCAACCCCATTGACAAACTCCTCAAGCCCAATATGCGTGGTATGACACCACGGCTTGAGCTTCACCTCTTCCCTGATGGTGCTCGCAAAACAACCGGCCCATCCCTCCCTCGGAAACTCTCTGTTGACATCATCCCGCGTCTCTTTGCTAATAATGTACGGATGTCCGCCGACATTATCGTACAGCGTCGCCAGCTGGATTATCTGTCCTAGGAAGGTAATGAAGCCCGTGGTGCCAATGTCTTGGTGGCGGATTATAGCCTCTGCCACGGCCTCGGCTTGGGATTGGGGCGCGGAATATTGTTCTGATTGGAGGAGGTTGAGGGCTATGAAGCCGCCTTGGAACTCGAAGGATAGCTGGGTTGAGAGGGTGTTTTGGCGGGTTGTGCCGATGTCGTGGAGGAGGCTGGTTAGTGCTAGTGTTGAGGGGGATAATTGTTGCTGTTGAGCTGAGGAGGGGAATTGCTGGGAAATGATTGCTGATGCTATCTCTCATAAGAAACTGGGAGTTAGAGGAGGCAGTGGTTTCTTGGAAGGAGCTGCAAGGCTGGACTGGACTGTCTGGACATACCAAAGTAAAACACGCGCATCGAGTGGTGGTAGGTCGGGCGGGGGAGTTTCTCACAGGCGTAGGCTTGGACTTTGGCTACGATGGGGTCGTCTGATGGGAATTTGATATCTTTGACGAGAAGGGGGCCGGGTTCGTGGAGGTACGGGCGACTCTTGAGGATCGTGTCGGCGCCGCGGGGGGTGGCTGTCCAGCCGTGGAGGGCGATATTTTCGGGGGTGCTGGCTGAGGACATCTTGATTGGTTGGACTTTTGGGGATAGATTGTTTGTTGAACCAGGCATGAAGGAAATCTCGAATTGATTAGGTCTCTTGAGTTTGGAAGCTGGGGAGTTGCACTGATCAATCAAAACGAAGCTTTAATTGAAAGAATTCTGGCGATTTTCAAGAGATCGAGACGCCATGGTTCATGACCCGGATCCGACGTCACTTATATATCCCGTTGCTGCCAGTTCGTAATTGTGCTGTCATCAACGACGTTGGAATAACCTCGTCATACTTTCGCCCATGGCCGAACAAAGACCGAGCCCCGAGGAGATGTTTGGCAGGGTGGATTACTAAGGCCGCGATTGTTTCCGCGGAAATCGGGGATCTGGAAGAGTCCTAACAAGGCGAATTAAAGCAAGGAAGAGAGTTCACTAATCTACTTTGAAGCTATTCTGGGCTACTTTGGTTTGTCAAGACAAATCAAAGCAAGGTCGTAGCATTCCTTGGTTCCGTCGCGAACCACGGATAACCCTAACCCTCCCTGTCCCTTGTACCAATGGTTTGAAACAGGGAGGGTTAGGGTTATATGTGGTCAATCAAGACACCAAGAAATCAAGGTAAAAAGGCGGACTAACCTTTCTTACTTTCCTTTGGCCGGTTCTCAGACCTCCTTACCCTACCATCTTTTGCTTTAACGTACCGTGATCTTGCCTTGGTTACGGAGTAACTCGGTCTTGTTGGGAACCTTGTAGGTGATAATCTCGCAAATTCCCCACATCCATAGCAACTCGTGAGTACTAGTGAATCCTTTCTGTGGATTTATCCTTGAGATCGCCGCCTAGACAATGCGAAAGCATGAAACACATCTCTATTGACTAAAGGGTAATGGATCCTAGAAATCCTTCCTACCGAAAGATACCTAGTACAGTAGTATTGATCAGGCAGTAGCTTCGCATTCTAGAATCCTGAACCCGAGAAGGATTGATGATACTACCGGTAGTAACTGTAGTGATGATCATACTGTCCACCTTCATCTAGACCGCCACAAACTTGTATAAAGTCATGGCTCTTGCTGCACATAGAGGAGATCAATTTTCTTACCCCAGATCATCCATCTCCAGATCCAGGGCATCCATCCGAAAAGAACAATCAGCTAGTCCATCCAACATCATGCATATCCCCTCCGCTCTCGCCGTGGTGGCTGTTTTCTGCCAAGCAGTAGCCGCAGACTGGACCAGTCCGTCACTTCCTTTCCTTCCCGTACATATCTGCTCCAGTACTAACAAGTTCACAGTCGCCATCCGCGACGACAACACGCGCACAGACCGGCAGATCTGGGGTTCCGGCGGGGGATGCCAGCGCTTCGGGCAGGCAATTGGCTACAGGTGTTCAGAGTAAGTACTTAGTCACTGATTCTGGGCACTGCTTGTGAGGCAACCATACCATACTGACCAAGCTCAAAATCAGGGTGGATTACCGGACCGGTCAGGACACTGGCGGTTGCAGGACCTCGAACTGGCGCGGGCAGAACGTGATTGGGATCAATGCGAATTCCCAAAACTACTGCTGGATTTACGCGCGAGGAGACTGCACCGGTGACGATAATAACCGAGTACGCATCGATCGGGGCCAGCAGAACGTTCGCTTGCCTTCGGGTGGAAACATCAACAGCTTCTCGTGCTCGGGTTAAGCGTTCTGCGAGGAAAGACACGACACTTTTTCTGAGTATCAAGTATGCCCGTAACTAGAGCGTTAGAGATTCATGTTCCATTTTGAGTAAACGCTCCGACCAAAGGGAGATATCGGGTGCCTGACGTTGACTGCTCACTCGCATCATCGTGCCGGGCTTTGTGGGAGTCCAATGGCAACAAATCCGCGGAAAACTCCAGACATTTGTAATTGGTAGTGGCCAAAAAAGAGATGGACACCTCTGTCAAGCTTTTATTGATTTCTGATCTCATTCTGTCATTGTCCCTTTGAAGTATTGTCAGCTCACTTGATCAAAGTGCTTTGCACAGAAGACAGCCTTGAGTGGTGCATTGATTGGATTGGTAGGTCTTGCTAATCTCCCAGATCCCAACTGTTTCACCAAATGACAATGCTCTCGGCAGTTCATCTCCGAGGCAGTCTCATGCTATGCCGATGGATCACCCCCGAGTAGACCTGTGAACCAGATACCTTTGTCCGCCCCAAATAAGAAATGAAAACCCATTGATTGAAATAAAACGAAACCTTGACCGCCCAGTGATGTGTGAGACCCGTGGGAAATGGCCTACTATGCTGTGCTGGGCCGCCGTCCCAAAATACACCTTGCACATCTGTGAAATGCAGGTTGTTCGCCGATTACCATGCTTGCGCCATCATCTTCCGCCTGTTTTTGAATTCCGTGCATGTCTTAATGGCCCAAAAGAATACAATAAGCTTCGTCCGAGCTGGAAGTTTTGCGTTGCTCAGACCGGTCATTGCTCTAGACCGTAGTCCATCAGGAGGTTCGATCACTCGCACCAGCAGGCGGGTGGGTAGCAGGCGGGAACCTTGGTAATCAAGTTGCCATCGTTGTCGCAACCAGTGCCAGCCTTGACGGTGAGGCACATATCGACCAAATTACGGCTGCAGTTGGGGCTGAGTCTGGAGGCGATGGCCGAGGTGTCCTTGTTGTTGTCATCAGCCACCTCGACGTCGGTGTCGACAGGCATGGCAAAGGCCGAAGTGAAGAGCATGAAGCTCGCAACAATGAAGCCGAAGTTGGCCTGCACGAGAGTACGTGTGTTAGTCATCGTGATCAACAGGAGCGGCCGAGGCAGGCCAGCGGCACAATGGCCCGTGAGAAGATGAGGCTCAAAAGCGATGCAGAGTCTGACAGGGACCGGAAACGATCCGAACGTAACGGTGCGGGGAAAGCTTTCATAGGCATGAACTTACACGCATCGTGAAGGTTTTGTTGGATGGTAGAGAGATTGAGTAGAGGATGAAGTTTGGTTCTAAACGACGATCGTTTAGAGCAGGTGAAGATGTGAGGCGTGGCTTGATGATCTTGCTTGTTTGAAGTTTAGTCGATCGGCGTTGTGTGTGGAATGGTGTTCGGTTGAGGGTTTGGAATTGATCGGCGAGGAGTGTTTTATAACCCTTGTTTCCAGGGCCGAGAGGCTAGTGCGGAGCGGAGCGGTTGTCGGTGGGCGGTGTAACGGCTTGCCGATGTGACCTCAGATCTTGCCAGGTGCCGTTGAAACGAATGGAGATATCGGAAATGATGATAGCACACCGGTCGGGGCAAGCGTCATAAGTCTTCTTAGAAGGAAGGAGTGAGGGCTTGTGCAATAGAATGGAGACCGGTCGTTCCAAGCATGAGATCGGTAAGGCAGGTGCGGGAAAAAGTATAATCAGACTGACTCCAGGAAACAGAAACTGAGAATTGGAAAAGCGAGGTGGTGACGGTACTAGTATCAATAATCGTCCCGAGAAACACCAAACCAGGAAAACAAAGGACTGTGCGACTGCCCAGAGACCACACTTTGGTTTAATACTTTAATAGCGCAGTGAGGAAGACAACTGACGGGATCCACAGACGGCGGAACCGAGAAATCCCAACTCCCGGGATGCGGTTCTGCTGCCGCCAAATAGGAATGCTACCAAACTCTATCAATCAGGCGTCGGGTGATTTGTGAATATATTGTAACCCGGGCACTGGGACGGTGAAGGATTCCAGACCTTGGTGGGGACTCGGACTGGCCACATGAACTAACAAAGTCGGGAGTAACGCTGTTCAGGGGCGGCGGAGGAAGGAGGGGGAAGAATGCCACTCTGTCAAAGAATTAATCCAAGTGCAGCTGCCAGAAACCGGACATCCATGTGATGTGAATGGCGGGGAAGGAGCCTCAGTTAAGGAAACAACGTTCACAAAGAATTAAGTGACACATGAACTTGTTCCTGCACCGGGTGGGTGCAGATTGGCTGGTCTCAAGGACACAACCAAGGCCGGTGCCAAGGTCAAGTGTCTTGTGTGGAGATGTCTGACAAGGACCAAGCGGCGAGTTGTTCTTGGGAGCCTTGGTCAGCTCTGTTCATGGCAATAAGGTCGAAACAAAGGTGGTCCAGTTGTCCTACAGAGGGTGGGGAAGAAATTCTCTTCGAGGGGCGAGGAGTGCGACTGCCCTGAGAGAGTGCAGAGAGTTGCAGTCAAATACAAGTTTGGATTAGGGGAAACAATGTGCAAGTCATCGATATCTCGGTAACCGCAACCCGCTTGAGGGACTGGTTCCAGACTCGGACGTCCTCTGGATGGCTCTTTCTATAATAAAACACATACTTTACCGAGTTGGGGGCAGCTCCACTTGCCCCGTCGCCGCCTTCCGTTCTCCATTCGTACAACAGGTCCCAGCTCCTCGTAATTCCCGATCGAACCCTCCCGATACAGCAGGAAGCATGAATATTTCAGCCGGCTTGGCCAATGAGACGTCAGTTCCAAGGCGACGCTAGCGCACCTCGAACCGTTCGACGTCACACTACAACGGCCGACGGCAGCGAGTTTAGTTCAACTTCTCCTTCCATCGATCTTGCCCGAGCCTCATCCATGGCAACGGTTGGAGACACGTATTGAAAGCTGGGATCGGCCATCTGTTGTTCTTCAATTTGCCTTGACCTTCACAAATACCACACATCTTTTTTGATTGTTTTTCTCCTAACGCAAAATGTGCAAGTAATTCTTGAGGGGCAATTCATGCATTGAAAAGTCAGCTCTCACTCAGACACGCTGGCCAATGAGAGCCAAGCATGCATAGTGGTTGTTTAATTTATCCATATTCACCCGCCTTCACGTATCCCGTCCCTTCGAGACGACGACACCCACAGACAACCGCAATATCGACTGGCTCGCCATATGGACTTTGTTTAGCGAGCCCTTTTGTGCGTGAGAGTTTCCGTGTCCTCCACGCCCAGAACCAATACTCAGCTCGACACCGCCTTGGCCCTCCCCAGAACACGTGTTCCTGGCACCTCCTCTACCCCAAAAATACCACCGACAAGTTCCATCCTTCCTTCCTAGCTCCACGACTATAACCATGATGGTGCATAGTTTGGGTCTATTGCCTCTCAAAGTCCGGGACAAGTCCAAAGCCATCATTGGGTGGTTGGTCATTGCTCCTTGCCTACCCGTTGCTGTGCTGATCACTACTCCCCAAGCAGCCCAGACGGCGGCTTGGCCTTCCCATCCCGTATCCCCTGTCCCAGCCCAGACTGGCCTTGGGCATATCATCCTCAAGTCCTCATATCCAATTTGGGTCCGGAATGATACCCTCGAACGCGGAAAACATCTTCCAAGTGCTCTTTGACACCGAACATCCATGGGCGCGCAAAATCTGTGATTTTTCCCACCTTCGCTGTGTTTCCCTATTTCTATTTTTACTTCTGCATGGCTCCTCAGAACCGGGAAGCTCGGTGTCTGGATAGATTATCTTGATCTCACCAAGATGCCAACATTGACCCTTGCTCGTTGCTCAACGCCGAACATTCACCTGACTGAGGTTGTACAACTTCTGCTTGTCTCCGTGTCCATGGTCAAGGGAAATAGATCCATTGGGGTAAATCTCCAGACATGCGGAGTGGGGAAGAACTTTAATCATTCTACATATCTCGGCTTGCTCGCCATGGCGGGGACACGGGAACAAAGTAACACAGACTTTCTCGTTTCTGCAAGTCATGTACGTTTCACGACCCAACCTGCAGCTGGGAGGATTTCAAGACCATGGTCAGAATAATGACAAAACCGACATTCTCCGTCACCAATTTGTAACCTTGCTAGGTGGAGAAAGGTTCCCCGTCTGGACGACATCTGTTACACCATCACCAGCTGAACGAGCTCGGACCGTTCGACATCTCGTATTCTAATACCGATAAATGTCACAGTTGCTCTGGCCAATGAACCGCCCACAGACATATGCACTGGGAAAGCTGACAAGTCCTGGTTAAGTGAACGTCATCAAGCAGAAAACCAAATACCCTTCACGGTTGGCTACTCCAAGAAATCTTCACGAGGGAGGCTGACCCAGTTCTCCCAAATGGAGCGATGGAACCGTGTAATCATCAAATGGTGGTATGAATGAACCCAGATCTATCAACCTTTCTATCCCAATATCACCCAAAAGTTCCAAACGAAACATAACGCCATCTACCTTACCCGGAAAGCCACCCCAGAACCAGAGAACGCCTGAGCTAGTCCCATATCCAGCTTATAAACCGGACCCAGCCTTTCTGTTTCGGCTCCGGCTCGTCCGGGTATAGGGAAGCCTGCTCGAATGCGTCCCCAAGGGCTATCTCGTCCAGGGACACGATCTTTGTCCTTTTGTAGTATTTCCACGACAAGTAAGCAATCGACATGAGCGGGATATCTCTGTCCGAACTTGGTTAGCATCCGCGCAACAAAAGCACTAAGGTCACAACATTCTTACAAGTAACAAGACACAAACGTAGCCGAATCCCAGTTCCCCTCGGTAAAGACAGTGAAGCCGCTCGTAACGAGGATAAGCAAACACATGAAGAGTGCTGCCGGTGAGCTGTAAGCTGCGAAGAATGTTAGCCCACGTTACATCCCAACTCGGATCCCTAGAACAGAGGAGGGGAAGAATAAGAACAACCAAGCTTACCAGTCCACCAGTTATGCCATGGCAGCCCGCTCGGCTGAATGCCCTGCCTCTTCATAGCCTGCAGCAGTCGGATGTGATTCAGGAGGATAGCCGACCATGAGAATAACACACCAGCAGCAGTCAGCATGACCAGCCACCAGAACACCGTGATCGCGTCCTCGGACAAGCTCATAAAGCTAAGCAGCATGAAGCACCCAAACAGGCCGACACACATGTACGGAGTTCCCCACGAGGTCGTTCTGAGAAACACCCTCGGAGCCTGGCCTTTCAGTGCCAGTCCATACAACACCCTCGTCCCGGCCAACAGGCTCTGATTCGCAGCCGACCAAGCCGAGGTGATGACAATAGCGTTGACCACCGAGGCAATAACCGGGATGCCCGCCGCAGACGCCGCAATGACAAACGGACTCTGCGCAACACTATTCCCGGACCCGACAAGCCGTTCATCATCACTCGGCACCAACAGTCCCACCACGAAAACCGCAACCATGTAAAAGATAACAATCCTTGCAAAGACCCTCTTACAAGCCCTAGGAATCGCCCGTCGAGGATTCCTCGTCTCAGCAGCAGCCATAGCCAGACTCTCTACCCCAGCAAAGCTAAACACCGCCCCCGTCATGACCGCCCAGAATCCCAAGAACTTGCCCCAGTCCCCAGTAGCGATGTACTCGACCAACGGGCCCGGATCCCTCCAGTATCTAAACCCAATCCTCTCCGTCCCCGGGATACCGCCCAGGTCAATGACCAGTCCCAGGACAACCAAAAACACCACCAATCCGATCTTCAACAAGGCAAAAACAAACTCAATCTCCCCAAACACCCTCACAAACGAGAACCCAACCGCTACTGTCACCACAATAAACCCCAGGATAAAAACCACCGGACTGATAACATTTCCACTGTCCTCGTTAAACCAAAACTGAAACAACGTGCAAATAGCGGTGATCTCAGCCGGTATACTCAATATATTCCCATACACAAGATTCCACCCCACCGCAAACCCCAAAGCTGGATCAACAAGGAACTCGGAATGTCGCACAAAAGAGCCCGTCACCGGCAAGAGGGCAGCGACTTCCCCCAACGCGAACTGGACTGCGCAAACGACGAGGCCTATGACCGCGTACCCGAGGAGTGCGCCTAAAGGTCCGCCTTTAGCTACTGCCAATCCGAGGCCGAGGAAAAGACCGGTGCCGATGCTGCCAGCTATACCGAGCATGGAGAGGTGTCGCTGGGATAGGCCCCGTTTCAGGGAGGTTGACTCGGTAGAGGTGAGGAGGTCGCCTTCTTCTGTAGGTGGGGCATGGTAAGGAAGGAGGCGGGACTGGGCCATCAAGTCGGGCTCTAGGTCGATATCGTCGGAGGTAGAGGATATGGCTCCGTACTCGGTGAGGGATCCATTATGATGATGGTAGGTTTTGTTTTGGATGGTGTTGTCATTGTTGAGTAAAGGGGCGAGGCCTATCGTGGGAGGTGAGAAGTGAATGTGAGTCAGTGACACTCTCGATGATGGAGAAGGAGGTAGGTGACGCTGGAGCAGGAGATGGTGCAACGTACCTGCCGTTGATGAGTTGTCTCCAATACAGACCCGCCGGGCGGTCCCTTCCTCAACCGACTCCGATATCCGGAGGGTGTCGGAACCCGACTGGGCCGCCGATCCATTGAGTTTATTAGCGCCGGCCATTTCTCCGACTCATTTCTCTCATAGTGGTTTGCGGTTCAGAGTTCTCAATCTCATCTTGACCATGGCCTTCTCATTTCACAGCTACTGCGCTTGTGTCATTGTGCTTGTGAAGTCGGTGTAGAGTTTCCCGGTGTGAGTCTCACCGGCTGGATTGTATGGGAGAAGGAGCTGACGCCAGCGGGTGGATGGATTTCGCGACACCTGAATTTGCGGGAGACCCGCTAACTGTCGCCCCCTGCTTATCCCCACCCCGCTATTTGGACCCTGGCTCACCATACCAGAACCAGGGCCCAGGCGCTTACTCATCCACTCATTCATGTCCTCTCCCACTCCCTCGGCAGATCATTCTGCGATTGTATCTATGGACTGGAAAGAAAAGACTTTTGCTCGATCATCTGATCAATCTCACACATTGATGATTCAATCGCATTTTTTTAATGAAGCTATTATCAATTCTGACAATGAGAGGCTCACTCTCACTCATTCATTCACATTCACTGTACGTCTCACCTCATACCCAGGATTGGCTGAACCGACAGCACGGCCAATCCAGCCATTCCATCTACAGCTACAGTAGCTTGGGTCTCCTTTGGCTGCTGGAGGAGTGCGCAGCCAGCTGGACGTTACGGCAGGCGTCAACTCATCCCCGCAACTCACTGCCGACCACATCTCTAACAACGAAAAATGAAGGTTCCAATTACTTCATTCTTTCAACTACCTAAACTCAATTGACACCCAAGATCATAAGAAACCCTAACATCATCTGCGAATCGAATTAAACCCGGCCTACAATCATGAACTATGGCCCACCCAGTTCCGACTGCAACATTCCTTCCCAGCCATCTCCTCCGCCCGAGAAGGATATCTTCACGACACCCGGGAACGAGACATTCTACAAAGGTCGCCGTTATCAATCTCTGGATCCAGGCAAACGCGAGATCCGACTTCTACGTGTTCACCCAGCCAGGCTTACCATCAGCGAGCTAGCATCCGTCTTCCCGGCATGGCTCGAAGGCGAGACCGATGCAGCAAAGCTCAATCTCGATGATGAGGGCACCCCGGAAGAGTCCTTCATATGCTGCGAACTCGTCGAACGTCTCAGTCTCGACGACATAACCAAGAAATACTCGGCTCTGTCTTACTGTGCTGGCAGCGCGCTCCAGACGAGGCGGATCATGATCGATGGCCACTGGTTCAACGCATTCGCGAATCTTGAGCATGCACTCGACGGGTTCCGATGTCATCATGACCAAGAAGCGCCAAGTGGAAATCTGGTCTGGACCGACCAGGCATGTATCAACCAGCTTGACTACCCGGAAAAGTCTCACCAAGTGGGATTCATGCGCAGGATATAGAACGCTGCGAATACGTATGTTGTATTATCTACCCTCGAAGCACCTATGCTCGATGCACGGGAGGGAATCGAGGCAATTCGGCCTGCTTGGGATTATCTGCAGTCCCAGTCGATCCCTCCGGGTGGCCCGCCGCCCCGTCGGGAGGTTGAAGGGGGCGAGATGGGTTGGGATCCGCTGGTATTCGAGTGCCTCCTAGGCTTGATATACAACTCTCCCGATCACCCCGTTGTGAGAGGATTACCACGAGTGACGAAGTTTATGGATACGCTCTTTGATGCAAAATGGTGGAGTCGTGCCTGGGTGAGTATCCTCCAACCTAATGTGCAAAGCCACGAACAGATGTCGAGCAGAAGCTAACATTGACTCTGTTCCAGGTCTTCCAAGAGTTTGTTGTTTCAGAGAAGGTTTATTTTGTCTGTGGGTCTGAGTGTCTCCCTTTGCTCGATCTTCAACCCTTCATCATTTGGTGCTGTGTGTGGCACCATTATAGCTAAGAGTACGACGAACCTGAAGAAATGAGGGCCATGAGGCTGAAGTCTCCCATGAGCTCTGAAATCAACATGATAACCGACGCCATCAAAAAGTCCATCATCCGTTCAACCCACCACATGTCGAAGCATGAGATCCCAATGGAATTTCTCACTCCGAGATACACCTTGCGCGCGTGGCTTTCGGATCCTTACCAGCCAGAGTTCCTCGGCCACCTTGCAAAAGCCTCGACGCTAGGTTTCAAAACCACAGACCCTCGGGACATGTTGTACGCCTTTTGCGGTTTATCACGCATCACCGCCGACGTAATCGCTGACTACAGCCCCGACAACACCATCTGGAAAGTATATACAGATATTACGGAGAAGCTTTTAGAGGCGAACAAAGTTTGGGGGGGAGAAGAAGGCCCAGAGGCAGAGCAACACGGCCTGGACTTGGTTGTTCTCATCTTTGCTCCGACCAGCGGCAAGAGAGAGCTCGCCAAGGCGAACCTGCCATCTTGGGCCCCAGACTGGGCAGACCCCGGACTCTGGGTAATTTCCTATCAGATGGAAAGACCTGTGCAGAGACTGCCTCAGATACCTGACCTTCACAGTCACAAACTCATCCAGGACGTCTCGAGGTCCCAGTGGAAGATTCTTGTTGTTGATGCTCTCCACATTGCCACTGTTGGGCGCCAGTATCATAAGGACCTAGGGTTCAACGTCTTTGAGGTGGGAGAGTATCAGATTAAAACTGAAGGAATGGTAGGGACAGGAGATGGCATCTGGATTATCCATGGTGGAATGGGCATGTTTATGCTTCGAAAACGGGAGGCAGCCGAAGGAGGCTATGTGCTGGTGGGAACCGCTGCTATTATCCGGGGCCGGGTCAGTCCCTCCGGTGAGTGGGTGCCGGCGTGGAAAGACGGGCTTGAGGACCATGACGAACCCCGTGTGATAGAAGAGTGGGTGGCGCAACATGAGGGAGAGGTGCAGAGGATAGAAATCTTTGGAGGGGATTTCCTTTTAAGCTTCAGGAAACGAGGTTTTGAGTGAATTCTCTCAAGGGGGCCTGATAAACAGGCACCAGTCAAATTTGACTTTTGGCCTATTAAAGGCATCTATTGCAACCTATCAAGACTTCTATTCTAGGCAGTCAAGTCATTTATTCCAGCCAGCCAGGGCACTCGTTCTAGTCAGTCAAGGCACATATTCAAGAGGTCAAGCCCAATCTGAGCACACGATTTCTGCTCCGGATGTCAGAGGCCGATCGACCCACTTACCATACAGTACAAGGAAGGTGGTGAACACCAGTTACTTGTTTCCTAGCTATACCTTAGGCACTCTCCGCACAATAGGCCACGCCAGATATCATCAACCTGCCTCAGTTTTGATGCCATCATCTCATACTACAATACGACCTCATAGGCTCATACATTGCAAAGTCAAGCAACTCCTTCGTCCAAATTTGAGTAGCATTATCAATCTACCAACCACCCATTCTCTTGGAGCTTCTCTTCATGCGCTAAAACAACCAGCCATCATATATCCCCAATACCCATCCCCACAATATCCTCCTTCCCATCTAAGCCGAGCAACCCGAAATATCCTCCAACCTCTTGGGGCAAGCAATCGCCTTGTAGTCGATGCCCCAGCTGTTGACGTCGCCACGGGCCCAGTTCCAGCGCCAGTAGCAGCCGGCCTGGAGGTTCTGCGGGAGATTGGCGCATTCGTCGCGGCTGGACACGCCTCCGATTGTTCGGCCCCTGTAGTCCGTCACGGTTAGCTTCTAGACTGACCTCGAAAGTAGAAAAGGTATAAGGTGGCCTTACCATGATTTACCATATTGCTGACGGCACCCGTCGTATACCGGGCCGACGCCGCCGCCGGGGGTGTAGATGATGAGGTCGTTTGCGGAGCTGGTTGTTTTGTCGCCCTGTTTTTGTTTAACCTCCATTAGTAACACGCTGTCATACTTGTACCGACTTGATAATTCCTCCAACGGTGCTGCCAAGCCCAAAACATAAATTCCAGGGCAAGAAAAAGAGAAATGTATGATGGGCAGGTGAGAATGAACATACCCCGATATTGATAATCTGCACCTGCATCTTCTTACCCGCCGCAGGGGTCCCCGACTTCCACGTGAGCTCGAAGCACTTGCAGCACGAGGTCTTGTCGCGCATGATGGCGAAGCCGTAGGATAGCTGTTCCGAAACCGGCACGGGCGCGTAGATGTCGCATAGGTAGGCGTTTCCTACACATTACAGAACCAACCCATTCATCATTGTTAGTTGTTCCATCTCGCTCGCTACCGGGTGTACGGGTTATGTGTTGGACTTGTGTGAGTAAATGAAATTGCGGAGTTCATATCTCCAGGGTTACACTGAAGGATGGATGGGAAAAGTCGGAGGAGTAGGTAGGGTATTTAAACGACGTACCGCCTTGGCCGCATCCTGGGGCTGCGGTTAGGCCGGCTGATAGGCCGAGGGGGTCGTTGTTGATGTTGCAGACTTTGGGGGCGCCGCTGTGGGTTTTGTTGTTCAGTTGCTTTTTTCACTTGATGGATGTTGGGTTGGATGAAACTCACATCATGGTAAGGCGGTTGTAGGCGCCGGCGACGCCGCTATCGCCGCATGCTGGTTTGCAGCTGTGGATTGTTAGTAAAGAATGTCTTGTAGATGATGACCCGATGAGTGAGAAAGGTTGACAAGACTTACCAGTCCCATGCTGTGTAGGACTTGCCTGAGATGGCATTTACGCTCAGGGGCGCCGAGAGGAGGGAGGCCAAGAGGGCCAAGGTCGAAGACACCATCGTTGCTACTGTGCGCTTGTATGTCAAGATTCTCGTTCGTTGTGCACTCAAACTCGTATATGTAAAGAGTTTGTCGAGTATAATGCAAATCAGATGTTGAAAAGAGATCACCACCAAGGGAACGAACCGGGGAGGGGCCACCTGTTTATATAGACAAGACCGCGAGCAAGACTCTAACCAGGAAAACGAATACCGGGTCTGGATCTTCATCGACCCGGCTGGCCCCTTGTCTCTTTCAACATCCTGTACCAAAAATCCCCTACATACGATGTCGGAGCGGTCCCGACAAGCAACAAGATAGCAAGCCACCGGCCCACTTACTCTACAATTTACACAAATGATTCCAGGAATAGAAGCCTCGTCTAGTAACTAATCTCCCTGTTACCAGGTCATGCGTTATTGTTGGCTGCATCATATACGACCTGGGTACCCATACACGGTGGATATCCTGACCATATCATGACGCCTCATTGGAGCGCGACTCGAGGCCGTTCTTGTCTATATTGACGTGGGAGTCTTGGTAAATTAAGCCGTATCTGGTACGACCTGAGAAACTCTTATCACGATCATCTCCAGTCTTGCTGTTCTTATTGTGGGTCTGGACGACCCGAGTATAAGTGGGATCTTGAGAAGCTGTCAGTCAGTCTAAGCGAGCGAGCGGAATCGGAAGTTTTCTCACTCGGGTATCGCGATCCTGGGCGACTTTTTTCTCCCTGTTAGGCTGGTCGTCCCTGGGTACTGGTTCGGCTACACACACTAGAGTTCCGGACTTCCGTGGTGGAGTGAGCAACCGACGAGGACCGAACCGCCCGCCCATCCTTCGGTAGCCCAAATGCTCCCAGACAAAAGGTTAGGGGACTTTGTTGTATAAAAAAGGCCGCTGAGGGTGTTGAGCCGGCAACGAAAATCGGGACTTGAGACCCGCGAAACCGGTCGTCGGTTCGAACATGGCGGAAGAAAATGGGGCTTCTTGGTAGAGCCATATTTAGCCAAAAGCCCGCAACGATGGAAGCGAGCCTCTTGGTGCGGGTTGCGAGGCGGGAGCGTCCGGGGTAGGTGGTAGTTGAATAGATGAAGCTTTATATTAAAGGTGAGGCTTGGCAGAGAGACGTCCTTTTGTGTATATTGCATATACGGATCCACGGTGAACTCACAACTTGGCGTCATACGACAAGAGTCCATCAAGCTCCTACGATGTGACTTCAATTGGCCAAGGACACGGCGACAGCATCTTGCAATGTTATGTAATGGCTGTAAGCAGTGATCGATTACTTCTTGCAAGACGGTTCTGTGACTGGTGACAACAATGACCCAAGACCAATAGCCATGGCTAACAAATAGCGATTGATCTAACCAAGACAACCATCATGCAATGAGTAGTGCCTGGTCCCTCCAATACATGCACAGACATGGTGGCCCTAAGCACCTTTGTTGGTCCTTGACTTAGATGTTGTGGCGCCCAATATACAGGCACTACTCTTGTTGTAATAGAGGCCTTGGCTGGCTAGAATAAATGCCTTGACTACCAGGTAGTTGGAATAAATGCCCTGAGAAAGTGAAATTGGACTGGTGCCTGTATACGAGAGTGGTGGTGCCTGAATACTAGGCGCCTATGTTGTTAGCAACGTGCTATATAATAACGGTCCAACCACAACCTTTGACCTTGATCTCACATCAAGTGAACTTACTCATCACAAATCCATAGCCTTGTGTCCTCCGTAGTGACGCTTGTACTCAATCTGTATGCGAGCAAGTATGCTCGCCTTGACCTCATACCCTCGCCACTTCTTGGCCCACTCTTGAATCATCCCAGCTTTCACAGGGCGGTTGGAATGAGCAAGGATGTATTGGTGCATGTAGTGAGCAGCATCGGCAAGATCGTAGTCGCGGACGTTCCCGCCACCGGTTTGGATTCTATGGACTTTGCCTGTGAAGGCGTAGTCCCACGGCGCCAGATAGACGATCAATCCTTGGCCCTCATAGAGGCGGACGTTTTGCTCGGCCGCCGCATGGGTGAGATCATTCTCTGCCGGTCCCGTCATCCACATCTCCGTCTCGGTGTTGAGCCAGTCGGTGCCAAGGGCTGGAATCCTTTTCTGCGCATCGTGAGCAGCTTCGTCGAGTAGAATCCGGGAGGGCTTGTCGAGCTCGGAGGAGAAGATGTCAATGTCGTGAGTTTTCTCTCGCGTGTGCAGGAAAAGAGTATTGACTGCTCCGCCTACAGCGACCACCTCGATTCTCCGACCATGCTTGGCGAGGAAGGTCGAGACGTGATCGAGCCCACGGCGCATGGTCTCCGAATCGACATCTCGAGTCACCGGCTGGATTGGTCGCCCGTTATCGTCGTTCCTGTTCCGTGGGATCGCAATCTTGATGTCCTGTGGAGATCCAATGACTAGACCGGAGGCTGGACTTCTGCTTCGAGCGCGGTGATGGCTCTTGATACGGTTGTAGAGGTCGTTCATGTTCTTGGGGAGTAGACACTGCTTCAGGGTAGTCTCTGATGGTCAAGGTTAATCATCCACAGGCCAATGATTCTAAACAATGAGAACGTACCAGATCTCGAAATCAACTGTGTCCCTCGGAATCTGAAATTTGAGGTCGACACCTTGCTGTGGACAACATACGACCATCCCGCCCTGCGGCAAGCCAGTCTCGAGGACTGACATGGTGCCTTTCCTCCCATTGTTATCGAGCTTTGCCATGGGGATATGACAATTGTTATCGACAGGCTGCCCCGTGGTCCCATTTTTTGCAGTCATGGGAGCAAATTTCAGACTATGGGGAGCCTTATCTTCCGTCTTGAGACGAATTCTGTGGAGGAAGTTGTTCCTTCCTTCCAACTTATACCGCCTCAGGGGGGATTGCCGGCCTCTGATTGGCTGAGAGGGTGCCAGCTGGGTGGTGAAGCACGACCCGCCTGGGAAATTACCAAATACACGCTAGCAAACACTGCTGCGTCATTCCAACAACTTCAGACTCAACTTTGAACAATCAAAAGAAGACATACCCCGCGCAATAGCTGCGTTTGCAAGTTTTGATTGTCCTTTGCTTCTTTCCAATTGTTGTTTGCAGCCCATATTGAGTCGACGACAATAGAGAACCAACAATGCAGTCACAGCCTCTTACCAGCATCAAGACGCGTGGTCGCCGCAGAAGGCGCCTGACCGCGGCTCTCCTTGACTTACACGAGAACTACCTGAAAAGCTCATCGTCAAGAAAGCAGCCGAAGGAGGCCAAAAATCCGATCAAGATAGTCTGCATCTCAGACACGCACAACACCCAACCCGTGATCCCACCAGGTGATATCCTCATCCACTCGGGCGACCTGACCGAAAACGGGTCTTTTGACGAGGTCCAAGCCGGCATCTCGTGGCTGTCCTCCCAGCCGCATAGACACAAATTTCTCATTGCCGGCAACCATGACGTCCTGCTCGACGATGCTTTCCTTGAAAAGTACCCCACGCGTCGCTACGGCCAGACCAAGACCAGGCATGATCTTGATTGGGGCACTGTAGAATACCTTCAAGACGCCTGGACGACTATCGAGATCCCAGTTCTTCGCAATGAGGATGATCGACCGTGTTCGGCATCACCCCTGAATCAAACGTCAACGCGCAAGATCACAATTTTCGGCAGCCCGCGCACCCCAAAGTACGGCGTCTCGGCCTTTCAGTACACTGACGAGGAGGGCGAAAGAAATTGGTCGTCCAAGGTGGGGAGCATGGGCAAGGCCTTCAAAGCTTCACCGTCAAGAACTTACAACAGTAACGATGAAGACGACGAGGAAGAGACGGTGATTCTCATCACTCACGGCCCACCAAATCTCTATCTCGACAAACGCGACTTTCATCGAGCAGGATGCCCGTATCTTTTGGACGCTATATACAAGCTCCGGCCTAGACTTCACGTGTTTGGGCACATCCACAATGCATACGGCGTCCAGGAGGATGTCGTCCTGGACAGGGTGCGACAGGCGCATGACGATGTCATGATTGGATGGGGCGGGATCCGGACTATTGTTCTGATGCTGTTCTTTGGAATTTGGGAGAGGCTGAGGGGACATATCTCTTTTGGAAAGAAGAGGGACAGAGGCCGCGTTACTACGTTTGTCAACGCCTCGATCGTGGCTGGCATGGATAACCACTTGCAGAACGAACCTATCGTGGTTGAGATATAGGGGCTAGGTATGGCTACGCTGCCCTCTACCTCCCTTGGCAAGTTTTGAAAAGGTAGGTCAAGTAACTCAAGTTGGTGTGTTGGATTAGTCGACGAACAAAAAAACACATCTTCCCATCAGTCCCTCACTGCTGACATGTGACTGTGAATAACCTCGACGCCATGGAGCCTCATCCAAGCCATCACAAACCCTCTACATCTCAATTGACTGTGCGTTTTTTCTTCAACCACAATATGTGAACGGCGGAGTGATTTACAAGATGATATGGTCTTTTGACTCTCATAATCACAGCATCAATTTTCTAACTGTCAAGTGCTCTAGTCCAAAACGCGATGTCAGATGCGGACAGATGCACTAGAAAGCCACAATCACAGCCAGCATCCGCCAGTACCAGTCAGCGAGTGATAAGAAGCCCGATACCAGAAGCTAAAATCATCAAATCAGACAACAAGTCATGTCAAGCGGGTCCGATAGCGTAATGGTAACGCGTTACTTTCCGGTTTAGAACGCATCCTATTCCCTTCTGGTAAAGACTCTGGGTTCGAGTCCCAGTCGGATCGTTTAATATTCTTTTGCTGGTCTGTATGTCACTTTTCTTGTCTTTTCTTTTTTATTGTTTGTATCTCAAGAAATAATATTACAGTAGTTCACACGGATCTACCCCTGACCTTAGTCATCCGCCACGTTGTGCATAACCCTAACCCTGAGATAAGTGGGGCTCCTTTGACGACACGCCTGTTCGTATTCTCAACTCGTCAACAGAAACCTTGAGCAGTCGGTTGGGACTGGCATCTGGCATCTGGCACCATAACGCCACATAAACTCTAATTTTGGTTCATTCCCATTTGCCCCGCCACACGCACCGATTAACCACCGTCGGTTGACTTTCGTTCAGTGGTCATCTGAAATCACACACTGGTAAGAACAGACTTCATACCACAACGACCCCCAAGGCCCCCAGCTTCCCACTAAAGCTCTCGCGCGCCATGGATACAGATAGTGAGCTTGTGCTGGAATTATACGACGCGGGACTAGTGGCCCGTTCCCCGCAACTCGAGGCCATACTGGCAGCACGCGACTGGCGACTCTCATTTTCGAACCGTCCGCCTCGAAGAGTTGAGACACTAGACGCGTTTACCGGTAAACCACGACCTCTGGCCTCGCTGGAGATGAGCTCGATTCTCGCGGCTGGAAGCTTCCAGACACCCCCAGGCGAGATCCTGGAGATGGAAGATTGGGAGATTGCTCCCGGCTGCATCAGGGAAACAGTGGGTACCAAGCAAGAGAGTAAGTACAATGTGATCTTGTTCGTCTTTTGGGTTCCTAACCTAACCACAACCCCCGAAATAGAAATCGCCTTCTCCAAGCCCGCTCTCTGCACTGGAAATGGAGTAAAGGCGTGCGAAGATCTCTACTTTCGCGTCCAGACCCTCTCCCCGGGACAGACCCAGCTGCTGGAAGTGTCGGCGGACACGATCGGCTTGATCTCGGTCGCAGAGGGCAAGGTCCGCGTCAAGTTGAGCAATGAACCTGCGTTCCTCATCGGCACTCACGGTATGATCAAGATTCGACCGGGAGTCGGTGGTTCTATCAGGAACATTGCTGGGTCGGGGGATGTCGTTTTGCACATCACCACTCTCATGCTGTAGGAGCGACGTTGAGGACATGGGAGCACAGATGTTGACTTTGGGGGACTTGCCTTGTTGCTTTTCCGAACTTCAGTCATCGACATCAACATCGAATAGCCGTCCAATTGGTCACCTCATTCAGGGGCTCGATACGGATAAAAGGGGCTCAATGAGCGACCCTGGACCCGGACTGCCCCAGTACTGGTCATGACATCACCCATGATCACCACATTCCGTCACCGCCCCTTCACGTTACCATTCTTAGCACTAACTCTAAACTCGTTATGGCTGGATAGATACCCTACAACATCACAACGGATTGGAAAGAGGCCTTTATTGTATTTCTCTTCTTTTTTTCTTTCAAACGGCTCTCGAAACTACCATAATTCATTGAACCGAACTTATTTATCGTAATACAAGATATCTCTTCGCCAGCTGGTCTTTGACAACAATGGACAATAAACCCTCCCGAAACCAAAATGCCACCCGGACCAGTGTCGGCCCCAGATCCACAGGCGGCATGGCCTCGGAGCGGAGAACCGGCGCGACGGCCCATCTGGGCATTGACGTTCCCAAGGTGTTTGACTCGAAGGGGACCATCGGGAAGCAGTTTACCAGTGAGCCTTTCACATCTCCAAGCATCCAGCCAGCCACCCCACCTCGTTCGTCATCTTGCTGATTGCATTGGCGGTTGATAGCCGAGGGAGCCATAGGCGGAACCGCCCAGGCCATTGGTGGACCCCTGGCTGAAGACGGCATCATTGGCAAGCGCTTCACCACCGATGGCATCGTTGGCGGAACGGTTCAGGCTGCTATGGGTGGCAAGAAGCGGACTGCTGGTTAAGTCTCGAGCTGTTGGCGGGGTTGGAACATTTCAATCAGAATACATTTGGGTGGTGTTAGTCTTGGGTTAATGTAAATTGTTCAAAGGGTGTGTGGCTAGGATACGACAGTTCGTGATTGGATTCCTTTTTCTTCTTTTTATTAATCTTCCACCATCTTCTCCATGCTGCTGTCCTCGTGGCACAAGGTCTTCCCTCTGTGCCTACTCGCTATATTTGAAGGCGCCGTATATTCAGGCACCATTACTCTCGTATAAAGGTACCAGTCCAATTCCACTTTCTCAACGCATTTATTCAAACTAGTTGAATTAAGTAAGGCCTTTATTCTAGTCTAGTCACGGCATTTTTCCAGCTGTCCAAGGCCTCTATTATAGTCTTTTCAAGGCATATATTCCAGCTAGTTAAGGTATTTCTTTTTACTTGTTAAGGCCTTTATTCCAGTCTAGTTAATGCATTCTCTGTAGCCTGTAAAGGCATCCATTCTATCCGGTCGACACATTTATTCCAGCTAGTCTAGGAGCATTCTGGTTTAGTCATGGTGTGGATTTCAGCTAGTCCATGCATCCATTCCAGTCGATTCAAAGCATCTATTCCATCTAATAATCAAGGGGTCTTTTCCAGCCAGTCAGCGCATCCGTTTGTCGATGCTTCCGTATCATGATCACTACACGTACTATGCCTGATGACCATTCCCGTGGCATGATTCAGCATTCAGGCTACATCATACAAGTATGCCAAGGGGTTTACGACTATCAAGAATCGCAATGTATTGCGATAAGCAATACTGAAATACTTGATGCTTCATAAAGACTATCCAGGTATTATTACACAAAATGAGAAGATGGGTTACCTGCGTAACATCCAACACGGTCATGGCGTGGCTATCAAAAAAGTCCATCCAGACTCTCTGTAAAGTCTCTCAAGTACGACAAATCCCAGTCATTTTTACCACCGGACAACCTGAACAAATCCGACGCCGACCGTCCTTCTTCATACCTGATCCACTTATTTCCAGTATGCCTGGACTGTCTCAAAAGTATCAGGATCCAGAAATACCCATCCCCGGGCTCGACAATTGAAATATCCATCATGTGATAGGCTGGGATCGTCGGGCTTGATCTCCCTGAATATCTGATCTACTATGCTGCTTATATGGATCGATCCACTGATTTGCTTTGTGATAACCTCCTCCTTGAACAGTAGCCAAAGCGGAGTGATCTGCCTATCTTGACGTTCTTGCTCCCCGGGACTGAGTCTGGGCTGATCCCACCGCCACAAAACATGGAGCGCTGTGGAAATGTAGACTGAATTACCATATCGTTTATGCTTTGGTCGAGGTGGTGTCGACACGTCGAAATCAGGCTGACATTTCTCGCGGAAGTTGTTCCAGCTAGGCTCGCCGTCGTCGTAGTCGAACTCAGTCCATGATGGCCGAGTGGGGTCCAGTTCCCGCCCGGAAATTGCGATTCCCCCGGATACAAATTCATCCGCCAACTCGTGGTGCGTCTGATGCCAAAAGAAACTTTCTTGGTGAAAAAGTTTCAAGAGCGAGTCCCGAGTCTTGCACCGGTTTGTGCGCTCGAAGCCATCCGTCAGTATCCAGAGCCATTTCTTGAACAAATAGTCATGGATGGAATGAATTCGCTCTATCTCAAGTGGCGATAACCGGCCCGTGAACGGGTGCCACCAATGTGGAAAAGACGGAGATGGACGTGGGTGAAAGTTTTTCTTGGAAAGCAGGCAAAGAACTTGATGCGCCAGAAAGCCTTCCCGAAAACGCGCTCGCTCTGCGGTAGACAATACGATCGGGGATTCAGGTGTGGGCCACCTCGGGCAATCCCCTGGCCATATGCAAGGCTCGTAATGATTCGCAACCAGCAGCACCATCTGACGGGGCGATGTCGGAGCGACCAATTGGCTGGCGAAGTCGTCGGTCAAGTGATCGATGGTCTCCATATAAGAGCACATGACCTGTAGAGTTTCTGCCCTCTTGAGAGATTGTATTCGGTCCGAGAGACCCCATCCCGAGTCAACAGCTAGTCCCTTCCTCAGACGGTTGATTGCAGAGGAGATGTCGTTCCACGTCGCTTTACCCTTGTCCAGGTAGTGCTCATAGAGGCTATTCAAGAGGACGAGGAAACTGAGCACACGAGTGTTTCTGTCGGCATGACGGACGAGGCGCCTCCGAAGAAATCCAGGCCAATCGTTCCGAGTATAAGTAGAAACTATCTTTGACGTCAAGTGGAGGTTCTTCGCGTCTTGGATGCGGAGATAGTCGGTCAAGTGCTCAAAGAGCTCGGTAGGAAGGGACTCAAGGCCTACTGCTCGTGTACTTGACTGGGTGTCCATGGTCATTAGCTAGGTATAACAAGATGGAGACAAGGTGACCTTTTTTGGCAAGGAAAGAGCAAGAGAAGTACTATACTCAAGAACAGAGATAAAGAGGGAAAAAACTGAAAGGAGTGCAAACCAGGTGACCGGTGAGGTATTTAAACCCCGACGGTCTGGATGCTTTGCCATTCTCGTGGATGCTTCATGGCTTGTGTTGTGAAGTGGCTGGAAAAGAAAAGTTTAAAACAACGGTGGCGCTAGACCCCAACGCCAGGATAACGTATAATACAAAAACTAATATGTCACCGCCGAATTTAGCTTCATGGTTTCCAATGTTTGGACCTGCGACGCAGCGAGGATCCATCTGCACCGGTCATCTCTACACAGGTGTCATTTGCAGCCAAAGGTAAGATTGCTACCGTTTCGAAGGTGAAAAATAGTCGGCCATGTTCGGTGTGGATGAATCGGAGGGTAGCTCGTGATGACCTGTGATGGATTGCAAGGTGGATAAGGACAGGAAAGTTAAAGTGGTTACGAGTGATCAATGGCAGAGCGGTGTCTGTGGGGACCGGAAGGTGGGACTGATGGACTGGAGTGCTGGTCGGATCAAAATTTGCAACCGCACTGTCGAGCACGCCTTCCTCCGTGACGTGCCGGCTGGCGACGGGCCCTTTCAGACCCAGCTTCCGTGTAGTGGGCCCAACGATAAAGTTTTTGAGTTTTCCGAAGCTGCGGTGTTGTTGACCCGACAAAACAATAGACCTATCAAGGGATCCTTTCTTTTTGGGGGGACCTCAAGTTCCGAACTTTATCGCTTTGCCGCTCGGAATTCTTGATCGCGGATCTGGCTCTACCTGGCTGAAAGCTTCATCTGATGATGAAATTACTTGGAAATTAGACGTGAGTTATGACTACCTCACCCTACGAGTACATGACAATGACAATTCGTCATTATCAGAGGCTTCTGACCAGAGTCCCAACCTCAATTACACACCGAAGCCTACTCCAACTCTCGCAAGTACAGGTGCGCATAGCACATGCATACTCTCGTACATGTAAAAGATCCTCAGAATACTCCCATGCAACATGGTAAACTCCCTCAGGTAAAGGACACCGCTCTGCACCAGGAAAGGGGTATGGTAGCCCAATACCCCAGCTGATGCTGAGAGCGCGAGTACCGACATGGAAGCCATTGTGCTTCTCGTCCAGGATGATACGTTGGTAGTTCCTTCACCTCCACCTCCGCGGAGACCAACATCACAGTCGGTGCTCATGCCACTATCAATAGAGTTGTTCGGCCAGTCGTTTGTTTTCTTGAGCACCTCTGTCTCGGCAGCTACGGGATTGGAAGGACTCGACACAAGCGTGTTGGTCTTCTTGTCCGAAGAATGGTGATCGGGTAGATCACTCTCAGCTTTGATCTGAAACAGGCCCTCATCTTTCCGTTCCCGCTGGTACGATTGCTCCTGTCCACGCCTCTCTCTGTCCCCGCCGATCTTTTTGTATTTTTCAAGCCGGGGGTGGTCACCGTACCTGTCGGTGCTTCTTGGAAGTGCCAGGGCTGATAGGATGTCGAAATCTTCAGGGAGAACAAGCCCACTTTGCCGCAAATGAAATAAAAGGGCGTCCATATCAGAGTCCGGGTGCGGAATTTCCGGCTCCGGCATGTGATCTGCAGGCGGTCCCTTGACTCTCATTGCACCCGGTTCATCGCTTATATCAACAGCCGCGGATTGTTTCGGCTGCTCTTTGAACTTTAGGGACAGAGCAATTTTGTGCAATCTTGGATCCCCGCACTTCGTGCCCCGTTGAGGATACAAATTAGGAAGCACAGCAGAATGACGGGATGATGAAGCCCTGGGGCTGCGGGGCACTTCGGCGGCGGCAATCGTAGAAGTGACAGGGGCGCTCCTTGATGACCTCATTGAGTCTGATCTTCGAAGTGGCGTTGGTGGTCCTGGCGAGAGCGGCGGAGGTCCTCTCTGCCTGTGTTCGCCGAATGTAGTGCATATATCTTGTCGACGGATCGGTGGATCTGGAAGGTACTCGTCCTCCCGGTCATGGTTGTAGTAGGCTTGAGGAAGCGAAGGCAGGCGCGTCGAGTATCGATTCGAGGGATCGCGCACACCTGCGACGCTGAACCTCAGTGATCTTCTGCTTAGTAAAAATGACGACGACTCGGGCTGATGTTGCCTTCGGTAGCCCTCATCGTTGCCACTTGTCCCGCCCCGCATGTGTGGACGTTGTGATCCAGCGTCAGTGGGATATTCTGTGTACCACGGTGGATCGTAGCCTGTTCCAGTCGGTTGTAAGGCGTTAAAGACGACCTTCCCTCAGCTTCAAAGAGATAGCCAGGCCTCTGAAACTGGCCAAGGTCGCCTTTCACAAGTACAAAGACAATCCCACCGTATCCGAGAGCGAGGAGGATGCCACGGCCGTCGGAAACTCAAAGGCATAACGATCCTTTCAACCAGAACCAAGAGGCTGCACACCATCTGCGGAGAAGTGATCCTCGCCGACGACGACGATAAGCCACCCCTCGACCGTTACAAAACAGCCGTAAAGAGCCCAGACGAGCGGGTTGAGGTCTTGGTAAAATCTATTCTCCAAACAGGCCTCAAGGAGATCGCCAAGGAGCCGTACATTACCGCCGCGGAGAGAAGGGAGCTCAAGGAAGCGCTAAAGAAGGTCGAGGAGATCGAGCCGTCACTGCCGAACAGCAATGCGGCGGCTGGTCAGAATATTTCCAACAATGAGGCTGACGGGACCATCAATGTCAACCAAGGGAATGGCAATATGAATATCAACCCCGGCAGTGGGCAGATCTTTGATGGGGCAGAGTTCCAGAATCTTTATTTTGGTGTTCAGCCGCCGGCCCCACGACAGTTATGACCCGGTCGTGTAGCATATTGGACAAGCGTTATCAGATACAAGGTGATATATGGCAAGAAAGGAACCCAATAAGACCGGGGCGGGAGCAAAGTTGAGATTACCATCCATGCCCTGTGTTGGCAGAATAAACCCCTTGCGAGGCTAGAATATATACCATTGGACGGTTTAAATATATGCCTTCCACGGCTAGAGTATATGCCTTGACTGGCGAGAAGGGTTTGCCCTGAGTGGCAAAAATACATGCCTTACCTAGCTGGAATAAATGCACTGTATAGCCACAATAGATGCCTTGACTAGCCTAGAAACCCAAAGTGGACCGGTGACTGTATCTGAAAGTATCGGTCTCCCTGAACATTATGTCTCTACCATCAGTTATAAGAGGCTATTAATTGTTTAGTCCAGCCCTATGAGACCCTTGATGCAAGCGATTGACTACCTAGCAGTAGCTATGTGGAAATCAGGTAATACCTTATCCATGATCCGACTGCATCAGCGCCACGTTGCCAGACGGTCTTTTGGTACCGTGGGTCCGGGTACATGTATGATCTCATAGCTTGAGTTGGCAGGTAGGTCCCCACTTTTGTACGTGTGCGCTTGCCTCAAGGACTTGGCTTGCCTGCGAGGTTTTGATGTCGGTATTGGTGGCAGCGGCATGTTACGTCATGACGGCATTTAGGCAAGTACCTACCTACCTTTTTACACTGTAGGTTCATTTCTTCCCTCATCAAGCGGACACCTTGCCTCCAGTGCCGTTGCCCGTGGACAGAGTCAACTTCTATCGAGTACCCGCATGCCCGCATGCCCGCAAACAATCCGAGATCGATCTCTCCAACCTCCGCATCAACCCATAATATCCTTTGGCTCTTCTTCGCATCGGCAGTTACACCGGCTAACAAACTATCATCCTCGATAGCAACGACTTATTGTACCATCTTCAGTCTTCTCTCTCTTGATTACCTTGGAGCTTGTCATCCTCTCTTCGCCTTTCGTCCGAGTTCTCGACGTCGTCTTTATATTCTATCCGTATATGGCCTTTTCGGCGTTGTGAGATTGGTACCGAAATCTCGCGCGCGATGATAACGACGTCCTTGGGCCTATGTTTGGCAGGTTCTTCGTGCGGAGTCTGCGGGGCCGTCGTTTCGCTTTGCTCTGTTGTGCAATGGCCAATGAGATGGTCGCAAAGCTACTCCGGAGAGGACTGACGCCGTTGCTGAACTTCCAACAACGGGCAGCTCATAGCTGTGCGGCTAAGAGCCCAGCGCGCCCGTGAGGCTGTAAGGGGGCATCCAAGGACGAGACGCACATCCAGACGATCCCCGAAATCCAAAGGACTAATATAAGCAATACTGTGCTGCTCTTGAAGTCATTGGGCGTTAAAGCTCTTTGGATTTTGATTTTAGGGATGTCGAGCTGAGCGAGTTGGCGGGGCTGATACATCCGGACGAGTTTTTCGAACTGAAGCGGTGATTTAGGCGACTACAAATGAGATGATTGCGAAGGTGATCCGGAAAGGGGTGACACTATTGTTGAACCTATACCGAGGGGCGGCGGAAGGCTCTAACAGCTATATCTTCCCCGATTTTACGACCGAATTTATTCGACCGTTGTCCGACCAGAGAGACCCGAATTCGCCCAGATTTTGAAGGGGCAAAAGACCAATCCGAACTGGAACTCTGCCCTGCATCCTCCTCCTCCGAGGAATCCGCAACTACTCTTGTTCTGACCTGGACCGAGATCATCAGGAAGTTCACAGGCAGAAATGCGCAAAAGGCGTCAAGCTACCCCGAGAGGCGCCTATGGAGGTCTTTTTCGACGATCTTAGGGCGTTTCTAGATCCCGACTTGGGTTTGGGTGCCGTTGATTCCGGTCGGTATCGACCATATTCTTGTGAAACTGCCCAAATGATGGGTATGAATGGGTTGTTCGGTGGAACAGCAACCGCCCGCGCAACCAGCAAAACCTCTTCCGGCGATTTTTTAGCCGAAACGTGCCTTCACGCATTCTTCCGTGAAATCTGTGGGCTTCGGTCTGTGAGAAGTTCTCGCCGAGAACTTTGCCCTGCGCATCGAAAAGGTGATGGCGGCGTTGGCTGCGTGGCACAAAAGTGCAGAGAATACGGCTGTAAAGCTGAGGCGAGAGGTGACGGATATGGAGGAGAGGCTGCAGCGGGAGCGGGAGCGGGAGGGAATTGAGCTGGAGGAGCCTGAGGAGCAAGGGGTTGAGCCAAGGGCGGGGATTGACGTGGAGAGGGCCGAGAATGAGATTGACCCGGAGAGGTCCTGAAGGGAAGGGGGGAAAGGCTTCTGCCTTATATCTTTATCTTGTTTTAGGTTCAGATCGGAGCCATCTGGCCAGTCGTTGGATTAGGCCAGATAACTGCCAGTAAGCCACAAAAAAGTCAAAACAATTGAAACTACAGCCATTGTAGAGCATTATAGAGCAAAAGTCACCGCAATCTGGCAACCATCTGAAGGCCTTTATACCTATGGCTTCCTTTTTGTTTTTATAGCTTTTTGCTCCCAAAACAGAGCAAGAAAGGGTAAAACTCACTAGTCCTACATAGACTTGAGAAAAAGCTTAATTCCAGGACCGATCATGGCCACTAGATTGGAGGTACATGTACTATGCTCTACTTTTTCTACTTGTACCTTTCTGACTAGTTAGAGGTATTTATTTGAGCTAGTTAAGGCATTTATTCGAGTAGTTAAGGCATTTATTCGAACCAGCCAAGGTATTTATTCTAGCCAGTCGAAGCCTCTCTTCTAACAAGAGTAGTGCTTGTATATAAGAAGACTAGTGCCTGTATATGAGAGGACCGGTGCCTGTATATTAGGCGCCAAAGACAAACGTGGCTTCTAGATTTGTATCTCCATATACCTATTCACACCTCAGTGCCCCAATAATAGTCCACCGACCACAGGGTAGAAAGCCATGTTTACGCCGTCCGAGCCAATCCCGCTCCAAGACAACCACTTTTTCTCGGCAGATGGTACATAACCTTAAGGGGCTGACTAGAATAAATCCCTTAGCTGGGCTACAAAAGATAGGTTCCCCTTTGAGAACACAACCCGAGTCCAATCGGGCCACCACTCCTTCCTTTAGTGCCCCTGAAGGACGGGTCGGGAATAAAGATGGTCCCGAGGTCGCTAAATAGAACCAACATGACAAGCAGCAAGGCTGGGATCAAGACGGCGATATATACGCCAAGACCCCCACATGGAACGACCCCCAGTTGGAATAGGCTTGGCAACCACCCCCAAGGGTAACCACCCCCATTTTTGAAGCTATTTAC